>JAECUM010000598.1:0-185863 GCA_016617855.1 Megalonaias nervosa
TTTTTTTTTTTACAATTTACCTCTAAAGTTCAGGAAGTGAAAATGACCAAATGGAGCTAGCACTTTTTTGAAAGATGCACATCTGGAGTAAGGCCAAGTTGTATACTCTATAACCCATATTACACCCATCAATCATGCACCAAAATAAAGGGAATTAAAGGTTCTTTGAGCAATACCTAAGACATACAAGGTCTTTTTTAAATAGCCAGTATAACTAGTGAGGAAATCCAGGGAAATTCTTTTTCTTTAAAATTCTAACCCTATGCAAAATATGAAACTGTAGAGTGCCACCTTAATGGAATTTTTGTATGTTCTGTTTGTCTGGTGATCTTTCGTTTAAATATGTAAAACTTGTGTGTAGTCATAAATGTGTAAAACTGTGAATGCAACCTGACAGTAGTTCACATTCCTACCACAAGATTCTCTACCATATATATAGTATAATTTGATTCATTTCTTTATTGCAAACTCCTCATTCTGTCTCAATCTTGTTTGCATGTCAGACTCTTAAGGGAGTTAACACTGTTTGCTAATCAGCAAAGTTATTTTTCAGTTATTTTTTCCACATGTTTTGCTTTGTATGTATTCATTTTTAGCTCTAATATTCATAGACCAGAAGAGTTTAGGGGATGACATTTTCTTGTTCATTGTCTGCTCATCCATTAGCACAAGTTTGTTATCACTATTCCACATAAGCTAGTTGGAAAATTGCCTTGAAACTTAACATGCATATATCCATGGGTGCGTGCATGTGCACGCACGCATGCACACACGCACACACACACACACACACACACACAGGTCTAGTTGGTCCTAAATGAAATGGTTCAACTAGGGCATTCAATATGGCCACATCTTAAAAATCGTTTTACCACTACTCCTGAATGGATGGGCATATCAGCATAGTGTTTTCACTAAAAGACTTCTTATCATGTTGGTCTTTACTAAAAATTATCGTGATCTGACCATCCAATGTGGCCATCCTGGCAGCCATTTAAAAAATCTCATTGCTACTCATAAGAGGACAGTCTTATTGGCATGTGGTTTTTACCAATATTATGATATCTAGTTGGTCCACAGAGATAACAGTGCTGAGCAGACATCATGTATGGCCATTATGATGACCATCTTGAAAATTATTTTGTTGCTGCTTTCTAGTTGGGATGGTCAGACCCTCATGAGGTTTTCACTAACGGACTTTGTGCGAGTATCTATTTGGTCCTAAATGCAAAATGTCCTAGTCTAATATTCAGTTTGGGCACCATAACAGCCAGCTGGCAAATTTTATTTTTACTTCTGAAAAATTATTTGAATTACGGTATCTAATAGGGGTGAAACAGTTAATCGATATATCACTGTATTGATAATTTTCCATATCGATATCCATATTGATATAAGAGTGAAGAATCAATACAAAGCAATACTTACCCTATACAAGTTACTTTAATCTGTAGCAGTTTTGAGTAATTATTAGTTGTTTGCCTCTTTATTCTCTGAATTCATCTGAGAGGGCCATAGCAGGCAGATGTACTCATTTCTATAAGTAAACAAGAAAACTGTTGACAACACCCATTTGCCTTCTACAAAATTAAGATAAGGTGAGTAACTGACATGGTTCAAAATCTGCCGCCCCCCCCCCCCCATTGCATGCTAATTATTGTATCCTGTTCTTATATCTTGTCTACTTGGATCAGCCTGTGTCCAAATTCTGCCACCCCCCACCCACCCCCATTGCATGCTAATTATTGTCTCCTGTTCTTATATCTTGTCTTCTTGGATCAGCCTGTGTCCATTGTGTCATAGAGTCAGATATGTTGCATTCAGTTCTGTTCAAGTCCAGTTTAAAACAATAACCACCAATCAGAACATACTGTAAACTTGTTAACTGCATTCAGACCAAACAGATGCAAAGCAACATAGATAAAACTCTGCACAAAAGTTGCTTTTGAAATGATCTGTAAAGTAGTTCTATTGTACTTCATGGGGAATAAGTTTGGAATGTCACCATTTATGCTGATATATGTAATCAGCAACTGAACATGTGATAGGATAAAACAATTAGCACAGAATTGGAAAGGGGGGTTTATTCCAAACTGTACAAGTTAAGAGTCACATTGTTAACGTATAGAAGGCAAGTGGGTGTTGTCAGTAATTTCCTTATTTACTGACAGAAACAAGTTCCTGTGACTGCAGCAGTTGTTCTGCATCTACAAGAAGAATGATGCAAAGGATTTGATTGTTAGTAATCTCCCCTCCCACATTCAGACTTTTTCTAGATAAGATTTTCTTTGCACAAGGAAATTGTACTATTTCTTCTGTTTTGAAGATAACAATGTAATGCCTTCCAATTTTAAGTGAAGATATAAAATTGGTAATAGAACTTTTAAAGCATTCATTCAATACAAAATAAAGGGCACAATTACCAAGAGAAGTCCTGTATCAGATGAAATGGAGCAGCCAGAAATGGTCAGAAGATTGAATAAAAATCACTGGCACTTTTTGGAAGTAATTTTTGTTTTCTCAGCCCTATCATGGATGAGAATGGCATATGAAGAAATAATAAGTCTATGTCTGTCTATGCAATCTGCATACTGGAAATACAATTAATATATCAGTGCATAAAATGGTACCACTCTACTGCTGAGAGACATAAAGATGAAAAGATTATCAAGTTGATATTGCATACATGTATCAGTAAATATATATTGTTATCAGCTAGGTCATGTTGAGTTGTTAGTATCAGAATATCTGGTGTAATCTAGCGATCAAGATCAAACTACAATGATAATGATATTTTTGTTATATATCCATACATTTTCAGATAAATTAATAAAACAAAAAACAAAAAAATGAAACTGCTTAATATTTCAGCCTTTTTGATAGGAACTTATAATCTTGAATCATAAACAAAATTAAGTTTGTTTTGAAAATCCTGATTTGTGCATGAATATCAGTTTTATAAATGAAGTGTGAGGCAGCAGACTTGTATATGTTATTTACAGCTATTGTGAAATTGTAAAATTTTGCATCACAGAAGATATCACGGGCTGAATAACTAAGAAAGTTTATATCTGAGGCACAGCTTCTAGCGTTTGAATTGTTTTGGTTGGGACAATGTGAGAGGCTCCAATGGGAATGACAGCATTGTTTTGACCCATAATTACAGTGGGATTGAACATAGTGGTGGAAGTTGATGATACTGATTTGTTAAAGAGAATGTAGAATGCAACTCATTCCATTTGTATGCAAGCTTAAGCTGTGGCATAGTTATTCTCGCTTGTTCAATTGTAACCATAAAACAGTGAGGAAAGTTCCAGCCTTGTTTGAGAGTATGATAATACAGAATCAGAAAATGACACTATCATTTTCCTACTTTTGGGCTTTGAGGGTAAAATTCTGGCTCATTCTTGAGTAGAAAATTGATAGGTGTACAATAGTGTATTGTATCATAGGCTGTGTACCATTAATCACAGGGACCCCGAGTGGTCTAAAGCTCTCACTGTTACGGATCGTCTCACCTCTGTCTGTGTGGGTTCGAGTCTTGGGCTCAGTCAGTGTGGGTTTGTGAGAAAGCTTGCTGGTAGCTTCTCGTGGGTCAGTGGCTCTTTCTGGGGTTTTCCCGGGTTCTTCCTCCGTTATTTATACTGGCTGCCATGTTTAGCCTATCTTGTGTGGAAAAAAAGCGTTAAACCCTATAACAACAACAACAACCATTAATCATAACGATACATAGAGATGTGTCATTTCACCTCTAGCATCTGATACAGCAGTGATATGTTATCAGTTTATTTGATTTAAGGTTTTCAAAATTGTTATGTATTTCTTGTTTCTTTTTCAGATATGCTGCATCAGTTGGTGCAAAGCATTTTCATATATCAGCAAAATTGAATAAAGGCATAGAAGAAATGTTTCTAGATCTTAGCAAAAGTGAGTATTTTTTTAAAAATGAAAGTTTTATAACTTTCGTGATGTAATATTATGAATTTAAACATCACATATTGGGCTGAAATAAGTTTTGGATCAGATTTTTTATAGTTCATTTTTCAACTCTAAATCAGACTTTTGAATGTTTTGAAAGTTTACTTGCCCAAGAGCAAATGAATTATATTTTTTTTTTTCAATCTGAAGCATTTTAGAGGTGTTATAAAGCATCATCTTGCTTCTGGTTATATTCATTTGGATATTGGTGTAAGGCATCATCTTGCTTCTTGGGCTATCTTCATTTGGACATTGGCATAAGGCATCATTTGGATTTTGGCATATGACATGATCTTGCTCCTTGGGCTATCTTCATTTGGACATTGGCATAAGGCATCTTTTGGATTTTGGCATATGACATCATCTTGCTCCTTGGGCTCTCTTCATTTGGACATTGTCATACCACATTGTCTTGTTCCTTGGGCTATCTTCAATTTTACATTGACATAAGGCATCATCTTCCTCCATGGGCTGTCTTTATTTAGATATTGGCATAAACTATCATCTTGTGACCACTTTGGTGGCCTAAGTGGTTAGAGTGTCCACCTCAGATGTGGGAGGTTGCAGTTTCGAACCCCGGTCAAGTCATGCCAAAGACTTATAAAATTGGTACTAGCAGCTGTCTCGCTTGACACTCAGCATTATGAGGTTTGTATTAGGACTGGTCGGCCTGGTGTCAGGATAATGTGACTGGGTGGGACATGATGCTAATTGTTTGCAACATGATGTGTCAGTGCTAGACATCTATTAATTGCTACACTGCAGACATTGTAGCAGTATGACTCAAATTGTCAAAGCTGTGTTAAAATTCCAAATGTCACACACATCATCTTGCAGTGTTTTATCTTCACTTTTTGCCAATTTGAAAATTAACTTTCTCTGGGAAACAGGAAATGGTAATATTTTGAACTGAAAGAAGGTATTTGAGAGACATAGATGATAGCGAGTTTTAAATAGTATTACAATGCAATCTAAATGACTCCGTTACTATTTCCAGATTTTCTTCATCCTGGCTATTGCCATCTGTAAAAGAAGGTGGCATGCTAAGAATTGCTTCATCATTATTGTCACCACAAAAGTCATTCTAGGTTAGATTCACATTGGCCTTCAGTGATCATTTTTCATTAGCTCAGTGTTTCTTTGAAAGTTACATATCAGTCTAAATTCCAAGTTAATATAAGCTTATGGCATGATTTTTATTGAAGCTCTCCTGATCATAGACCAGAAGAACTTATGGGATGGTTTGTTATCTGCCATCCATCTGTCCATTTTAGCACAGTTTGTTATCACTGTTCCTTCAAAACTACTTGTAGGATTGCCCTGAGACTTTACATACACATTTTTTCTGTTGTCCAGCTGGTCCTGAATCAAAATGGTGCCACTTGGAATTCATCTATGGCTGCCACAGTGGCCCTGTTGTAAATTTTGTTATTGCTACTCCACCTGAATGGAAAGTCATATCAACATGGGGTTTTTCACTTTTAATGAGGTCTAGTTGGTCCTGAATTGAAAACGATGGTGAAATGAGTTCCAATATGCTTGCCAAAGCAGCCCGTGTTGAAAAACTTGTTATAGCTACTTCTCCTGAACAGTAATTCGTATTGTCATAGGGTTTTCACCTGAACATTTCTTATGATGTTTAGTTGGTATAAAATGAAAATGGTTCTGTTTTCTTAATCAATATTTCCACAACTGTGACTTTTATTATTGCTGCTTCTGAATGGATGGTCACATCAACATAGGGATTTTACTAAAAGACTTTGTGTGGTGTCTAGTTAATCTTAAATGAAAATGGTACCACTAAGATATTCAATATGACCACCAAAGTGGCCATCTTGAAAATCTTATCATTACTTTGCCTGAACACATGGTTATATCATCATGGGGTTTTCACGGAAAAATTATGATGTTTATTTGGTCATAAATAAATATGGTGCCATTCTGACCTACCTTATGGCCACCACCAGACTTGTAATTACTTTCATCAATTACAACTGTAATTGCAGATATCAGTTACAACTTCAGTTACTCAAAGTTATGACTGCTCAATTACAGTTACAATTACACCATATCAGTGATGTTAAATTACAATTATTGTTACAAATACAATGTAATTATAAATAATTACTCAATTACACCAATTAAGAAGTGATTGAACCCAAGTCTGAATTCTATAGTAGACTAAGTAATATCATTTATTTACAGTAATCGAAAACTAAGCTTTATTGCTTATTCCGTATTATTTCCTGTGTTATTAGCCAAACACCTGAGAGTTAAGATAAATATGTATATTTTCTCAATTTTTATAATTTGTTTGGAATTGAAGAACACATAGCTTTGCTTTTGTAATTGACTTGTAATTGAGTAATTATGCAAATCTAGACATTCAGTTATAATTACAATTACACCATATCAGTGATGTTCAATTACAAATACAATTACAAACAGTGTAGTTGTAATTAATTACTCAGTTACACCAATTACATTGTAATTGAACCCAAGTCTGGCCACCAAAGTGGCCATCTTGAAAATCTTATTATTACTATTTCTCTACACTAGATGGCTGGTCATATTGACATGAAGCCTTCTCCAAATTACTTCTTGTTGAGTTGTTCCTAAAATGGAAATGGTGCAAGTCATATCGTCATGACAAACGTCTTGAATCGTTATTTCTCCAAAACAGTCACATCAACATGGTGTTTTCACTAGAAGACTTCTTATAAAGTCTTGTTGGTCCTAAATTAAAATAGTGCTGATCTGATGTCAAGTATGACCACCTTTATGGCCATCTTGAAAATCTTTTTATGGCTATTCCTTTCAAATGGAAAGTCATTTTGACATGGTGTTTTCATCAGAAGACTTCTATGGTGTATGGTTGCCCTGAATGGAAAGGATGTAAAATGATCCCCAATGTGGCCACCATGGTGGGTTTCTTGAAAATAGTTATTTCTGCTTCCACAGAATTAAAGGCTATATCAACATTGGGCTTACACTAGTAGACTTCTTATGATGCCCAGTTGATTCTGAATGAAAATGGTGCTAATCATGCATTCAGTATAGTCGTAATGACAGCTGACTTATGAATCTTGCTGTCACTACTCCCCCTTGATTCAATGGTCATATTGACACATGGACAATGAACTTATCTTGAATTCCTAGAAATCCTCTAGAGGGTCTTGTGTTTTAAAAGTGACTGAAGCTTAATGCAAATCAGAAAAGTCATGACATTTAAGTGAATGAGGGAAAGTCTTTCAATATATATGTGGGTATCCTCTTATAAGTAAAGTTGTATATGATTGCTGTTAAACACTCTACACTATTATTCCTAGTCTGAGTATGTTTTATGTGTGGATAAATTGCATAATTTTTTAAACATTTCAGATATGTTAGAGAAAGCCGGCCAAGATGGTCAAAAGAATTCCACAGGAAAGAATCGGAAGAGTGTAGTAATAGTGGATGACAGTGTAGCACAGCAGCAAAGTAGCAGTGGTGGATGCTGTGGGAGCTAATATATTTGTCTTTTTGTCCTTCAGTCCCTCCCAGGATAATTTGTCACTGGTGTTGCCTACTTATGCCATTTACAATCCAGTCATGGACTATCCAAGTATTACTCCAGATGTTTATTGGGATGTGACATTATTTATTTGAAGGATGTTCACTGATGAGTATGAAATGTTGGTTATGGATGAATTTTGAATGACGACATTTACAAAAGCATTTAAAGCTAATTTTTTGAAAATTGAGTACAATGCACACTTGCTTAAAAATAAGGGTTTGATTTATTCCGTTTGATTATATCCTTTTTCTGTAATGCCTATTAAAACAAAAAAAGTTTGGGCTAATATATAATCTATTTATTGTCGAGCTCACATTGCAGAAGCTGGACAGATTAATAATTTTTGGCATCCATGTGCATGTCTGGAATCCATATTTTAGAAGTGTTATCCATTTATGCAGTGTTTTACAGTGCAGTGTTTTAGAGTATGTAGAACCTGAGACAAAAATAAACTTGTTCGGCATTGCATAAAGTAGTACTTACTTTTGTAATTGAGTGCAGTTCTTTAGCTAAACTGGATAGCTTATGTGATGGTCAGTTGTCCATAATTGTGTGTCTGTCCATTAGCAATACACCCCCTGAACTGCTGGGAGGATTGCCAAAACACGTAACCACATTCAACACAAGGTCTAGCATTGTCACAAAATGACTTTATATGGTATCTACTTGGTCCTAAATGAAAACTTTCATGATTTACATGGTAGCCATCATGAAAATTGTTTAATGGAAGGTGGGGTCATATTGACCTGGGGTTTTCACTGAAACACTTTTCACTACAATATGTGTTGGTCCTAAAAGAAAACAGTGCTGATGTTAACTCTCAGAATGTTAAAAATTTCATTATAGTCGCTTATCTTGATGGGTTATATTGACATTGTTCTTATATAATTTGTTTTTAAAAAATGTTTCTTTCTTCAAGATGTAGCTGTTGTAAATTTCAAATGATGCTGATCCATCCACTAAATTTTGTTGTCTTGATGGTCTTCCTGACAATTTTTATATGGCTAGGTGAACAGTGGTCATATCCATGATATTGTCAGAAAAACACTACAACAATTTTTAACTGGTTCTGAATGAAAATGGTGTTTATCTGACTCCAAAATTCTACCATTATAGTGGCCTTCTCAGAATAATTGTTTTAGCTACTTCTCATGCATGAATGTTGGGATTAACATGGGATTTAAGCTGAAGCACTTTGTAATATATGTCATTGATTCTCAATGAAATTGTGCAGATTTGACCACCAACACATCCACACTTATTTTGAAGGCGGTTGAAAACCAGACCTAAATGACTCTGAAGTGAAGTCAAAGGTCAGTGCTTGCTCTTTTGCACTTCATTGAGCTTATGAAAACTGTGACATTTGCATAATGAATTTTGATGGGAATTTATATCTAGTTGCGTTCCAGTAAAAAAGTTATCACTCTATCAATGATTTTAAAGTATTGGCTTATGAAAATGATAATGCAACAAGCCTGAAATTTTTCCTTTATAACAGAGTTTGTAGGGTAAAATCTCTTGAATACCTTGAATGATGCCAGTTTGGTAACCGTTTAAACTTCCCAAATATAATAATCAAGCTTAGCATGTGGGTATGTCTCAGCATTGTCTGAGACTCTTAATTTTAGGCATTGTCTATGATACCAGGTTCACTGTCAAAGACTGTAACAGATAATTTTGTACTACACTTATAGTTACATTGTGAACATGTTAACTTGGAGGAAAATATTTTGGATACCAAATGTAGCTTTGGAGTTTCAGTGTAATATTAGAGATGGTTTCAGTACTTAGCAGTTTAAATAATGACAGAAAAAATGAACTTAATGTACTAGAAATTATTGTCTGCCAGTGAAGTGTCATCCTTTTTGAAGGACTCATTTCCTTTAGTTATACAAGTTCAAATGGATGATCAGGACATCATTTATTGTCTCTCCAGCCATATTTGGATTTGGTTATAGAAAGTGAAAATGTAACATAAAATATATTGCTGTTATGAGGCATTTCCTCTAGAATCTTGTCAAAAGTTCTTTTAATCTGAATGCATTTTGAGTCCAGTAGACTAACTAGTTTCATTGGTTGCCTGAAGTTCACTATTTTTCATGATGTACCAATATTTGTGGATGTTGTGCTGAGAACGAATTTTAACACCATACAAACAATTATCCATCAGAGTAAGCAATAAGATGTCTTGACAATATCCTCATATTTATGTGCTGACAATATTTCAACAACTTTGAAAATTGATGTCCATGACATTAAGGAATTAGTCACATTCCTAATATATCTGTCTACCGCAAGAGTCTCAGACCAGGAAATGTCCTTTACTTTTATTAAAAGCATGTTATATAAATGTATGTGCAAAATATTCAAGCATTTTATTTTGAAATAGTGGGCAAATTTTATCATTTACAGTTGATACTTGTATGTAAGTCGAGTCCAACTGCAAACAACAAGTTCCCTAATCTGTCATTGCATAATGCACTGGCATAGCTTGGTCCATGTTGTTTGTTCTAGTGATTTCTTCTGATAAACTGTATAGCCAAGATCTGCCAGTGCATTGTGCAGCAGCAGATCTGGGTCTCTGCAGTTAGCAGTTGGACTTGATTTAAATGGTAGTTCTTTTGTGTGTATAAAGATTTCAGCTAAGTAGGTCCAAATGTGGACCTCCTAGTTTTTTCATTTTGATTGGGATGGGTACAATATGCATGATCATATTGAATGATTTTATCCCTGATGTGTTAAGGAACAATTGTGTTTTCATTTTGATATCTGCACCACGGCATCTTTTCATGTTTCCTGTTCATCCATTTCTAGCACCAAAATCTTGTCAATCTTGGCACACATAAAAAAGGCAACATCAATAAATAAAACTGCCTGGAAGATATACATTATTACAGATGACTTGAAGAGAATTTGCCAATAATGAAAGAAAATGATGAATCCATGGGGCCTGACATAAAATGAGCTTCTATGATTTAGTTTTTATTTTATTATTTTGGCTGTTATGCTAAGAAAAAATGAAATTCATGTTCATGATGTTGTTTTCTTTATACCTTTCCCTTCCTATTATATTCACTTGATTGTATGTTTATATTTTCTGATTACGATTTTGAGATAGTTTTGTACCATTTGAACTTGGTGTGAGTGTTGTTTTCAACAGTAACATGGCTACAGCAGAACAAAAGTCTAGTGTTGGGATGAATGTTATTTTTTTATTTTATGGTTATGTTTCCTTTCAGAGATAGATAATTGATTACATGTATTAGGAGAATTAAGTTATTGACAAGAAAAATAATCACTTGGTTATTTTTTTTTTTATGAAAGAAAGGGGATTTGTTAAATCTGAGTTTGTATTAAATGGGCCTTGGACTTTACACCCAATTCCATTATCTTGCCTGATTGCAGGATATAGTAAAAACAAAAACTTGTATTTTCAAAATCTTATTTTAAGGAAGAAAGATAACCTCGACAAGAATTATTTAATAATCATGTTCAGATTATGAACACAGTGACTTGTACAAATAAATACTGACCAGATTTTGTATTAAGTTGCATTCCAATGAATAAATTGACAGAACTCGCACGCATTTTCTGGTCAAAGGTCTTGACTGTTTATTTTTTTATATCTTTAATGGCTTGTGAGCATGATAACACTGACGTATGTTTTCATTAATGGCTTGTGAGCATGATAATGCAGGCAAGTGTGTTCTCTTTCATGGCTTGTGAGCATGATAATGCAGACAAGTATATTCTCTTTAATGGCTTGTGAGCATGATAATCCAGACAAGTATGTTCCCTTTAATGGCTTGTGAGCATGATAATGCAGATAAGTATGTTCACTCTAATGGCTTGTGAGCATGAAAACACAGACAAGTATGTTCTCTTTAATGGCTTGTGAGCATGAAAACACAGACAAGTATGTTCTCTTTAATGGCTTGTGAGCATGAAAACACAGACAAGTATGTTTTCTTAAATGGCTTATGAGCACAACACAGATAAATATGTTATCTTTAATGGCTTGTGAGCATGATGACAGACAATTATGTTCTCTTTAATGGCTTGTGAGCATGAAACAGACAAGTATATTCTCTTTAATGGCTTGTGAGCAAGATAACACAGACAAGTCTGTTGGTTTTAATGGCTTGTGAGCATGATAATGCAGACAAGTATGTTAGCTTTAATGGCTTGTGAATATGAAAACATGTTAGCCTTAATGGTTTGTGAAAACAAGTAAGGATGTTAGCTTTAATGTTATCAGTGGGTATTTATCTAACCCAATTTCTTTTATCTGAAAAATACCTTGAATAATGCCAGTTCAGTAATTTCAATTTTAACAAACAAAAAACCAAATGTGGTTTGTGGGAATACTTTGACATTGTTGTCCATGATATCTTGTGAAAGAGCATGCAAGACAATTGTTTTTTTTTAAAACTTTGCATGTGGCTTTTCTCAAGAACATCAGAGATGGTTTAAATACTTTGCAATTAAAAAGAATAAGTTTATAAAAGCTGTGTGTATTTAGAAAGTAATGTTTCTTTATGGGTCATAATTTTAAGGCCTAACACTCAAGCATTAAAATGACAGTGCCATAAAAAGCATTTCAGATTACCTCAGTAACATCAAACATTCTAATAAACTGGTGATTTTGTTTTATCCGGCACTGAAAGTTGAAGCCACAAATTGAAGATGTTGTCAAGATTGAAAGAAAGTGAACAATCATGGCATACAACATTTGAGTCAGAGGTTAAACATTTTATTTGCCATCTCATATTTTGAAAACCAGTATGTGCAAAGTTGGGTAAAGACACCACTAACCATTGAAAAATTTTTGGCAAAATGTCATTCACTGAATTGTTCAGTGTTTACTCAGTCTGCAGCTTCTAGCTACACTGTCATTATATTTCTGTTCTTTAGATTTAGCGAGTTTTGGAGTGTTCATTTCAGGATTCATATTGACAAAATATCCTTTACCCACATATTCTTTGATTATGATATCATTTTAATAATCAAACATAATTACTGGCATAGACATAGTGTAAAACCATCAGACCTGTAAATTTTGTATGTGTTCATGTGTGTGTGCATATGTGTGTATATATATATGTATATATATTATATATATATATATAGGAGATGGGAGTTTGTAAAATTTGAAAGGAAGGACAGAAGGCATTTCTGATAGTGGCAGAATTTTCCTGACCTGGCCATAGGGCTAGATGAACTTATGATATGGCTTTGTGTTGTGCATCATCTGTCATGGGTCATCATTACTGACAGTGGCAGAATTTCCTGGATCTGGCCATGGGTCATCATTACTGACAGTGGCAGAATTTCCTGGATCTGGCCATAGGGCCAGATGAATTTATGATATGGATATGTGTTGTGCATCATCTGTCATGGGTCATCAGTCTGTTAACAATTGCTCTTTTCAACTTCTCAAAAAAACCCATTCCAAGCTAATTTCAACCAGGCTGGGCAGACAGCATCCTGGAATGAAGGTCTTTCAGATTTGTACAGATGTTGCCAAACCACCATTAAATATTGTCAACATTTCTAAAACAAAAAAATCTTTAAATGACCCATCAGCAGAATTTGACCAAATATGGCAACAGCATGATGAGATAGATGTCTTTCAAAGTTGTACAAATGCTGGTGACCCACCATCAGAGATGGTTGCCATTACTGAAAATTTAAAACTTTTAAACAACTTCTTAAAAACCACTCAACATCATCAGATATGGCTACCATCACTCTGAAATAGACCAGCCTTTAGATGACTGTTTCTCAAATAGTACTCAACAGAGTATTACCATGTTTGAAAGAATGTAGTCTGTCATTGAAGGCATTCAGTTTTTTAGAAATGGTGCCAGTCTGCCATCAGATTTGCCCATTGTAACTAGAAATGCAGAACCTTTAAATTATTTCTCAAGAACCTCTGGACACAATTTGACCAAATTTGACAAAAGGCATCCTGGTATAAAAGCCTTTAATGTTTTTTACAAATGATGCTGATTGGCCATCCAGTTGGGTCACAGTTAATAATAAAAAATCTTAAAATGACTTCTCAAAAGTCATTTTCAGAACATGACCAGACTTGACCGAAAGTATCCTGGCATAAAGGCCTTTCAAATTATTTCAAATGATTTTGAGCCGTAGTCAGATATGGCCACTGGTAATAAAAATAAACAAATTTAAATGAATTCTCAGAAACTGTTTAGCAGAATATGATCAAATTTTACAGAAAGCATTTGACATTATGACCTATAATGCTTTTACAAAAAATATATTTTTATTTTCAGATAAAGGCAAATTAACTAAAACTTGAAAATCCTTTACACATGTTTACAAAAACTATTGAACAGAATTTGACCAGATTTAACACAAAGCATACTGGTATGAATGATGTTTTAAGTTTTTACAAATATTATGTCAATTCACTGTTGAATATGGCTGATGTTACAAAAAAATAGAAACCCTTTAATAAGTTGTAAATAACTGCTCATCATAATTTAACTGAATTTGACAGCATAATATTTTGAACTCCTTTCAGATTAATGCTGATACGGCCATCATTATAGAAAAACATAAAAGTTATTTGCTAAAAATACTTAATGGAATTTGACCAGCTTTAACAGAAAGTATCTTTGCATTGAATCCTTTCAGTATTGGACAAATAATACTGGTGTGCAATCAAACACAGATCAGGAAAGTAGAGAACCACTGAAATGGTTATTTTTCATAACGTGCAGTCAACAGTATTTAAATTAAGCATCCTACTGATCCAGCTTTTTTGCCTACTTGCATTCTGGTTGTTAGGCAGATGTCAGCTTGGCAAGTGATCTCTACCCACTTGGTCCTCTTGTTAGCTGAAACAAGCTCCCATTTGTAAAAATTTTCTTTAGTGAAAGAGGGAATAAATGTTTTGAAACTCGGACGAGTTTTGACATCATGATTGTTTCTGTGCTTGGTTATATAGGTAAAAGTAATCATCTGTCAGTAAAAGTTATGTATCCTGGTCTTTCGGAGACATTGATATATTGAAGATGTTGGGGTTTTTTTGTACACATTTCAGGGCTGGACAAATTCATTTGCTTGACACAAGGTGCTTGCCTGTGGGCAAGTCCAGAACATTGAGAGAGGTTGTGTTCAGTTTATAATGCTTTATGTTCTGCAATTTTATACTCTGCAAACTCACCATCGTATTTTGAGTGCTTATATATACCGCATGCTTCTGTTACATAAATATGAACAATTTCATTCATCTGTTAAACCTGTATTTCACAATACATGGTCAGAGTCATTATTTCCATCTTGTAGTAATTGCCAAGATCAGGATCAAATTTTTTCACACAGATTGAATAATGTGATTATTTTAAGCAAGTTTAGATAAATATGGAATAAATACTTATATTTGAACTTTGTTACATTTTAATCATTATATCAGCAAGTATGTGTGGTTCCCTGACCTTTAAGTTCTAACCTACTCACAGTCAGCATGCGAGTCAACTCTTCCCAGTCATTATTCTTGCTAGTGAAACTGACTGGTCAACTTTCTTGTTCAGTGAAATGTGCTGTGCTTGCTGTGTCTCAAAACTTGATTTGTCAAAGATTGTTTTTGAATTATGTTGCTTATATCAGTGAGTAATGATAATTGTTAATGACATAACTAGCAAGATTTCTTTTACAGGTGTGCTTGACAATAAAAGGCACTAATCACTAAATATTAACCATATGCATTTGTCAAAAAGCGCACGCAGTATACCAAAAGTGATGCTTATCATCAGTTGTTCACATGGCAATTAAGTAGACTGGTACATACTTATTGCTCGGCAATTAATTATAGTCATAAAATTGTCTCGGATCATTTGGGTGTGTAAATAAATTGTTATAAAACCATTCTCATTTCCAGGACAAGCTTTCATTATTGTTGATATAGTCAAAGAGATGATATGTTGCAAAGAAGCATAGCTGGTATGATGCTGTGATACATCTTTGCACTTCTGTGTGTTCACTTCCTCAGCTGTCATTTAAAAAATCTTTTAAACTCTTATCAATTAAAACAATTTTCCACTTTCATATATCCTGTTCTTCACCTATCAATTAAAACATCTTTGTACTTTTATATATTCTGTTCTTCAGCTGTCAATTAAAACTTTTTTCTGATCTCTGTTTCCTAATAGACCCATCTTTTTTGATAAGTGTAATTGTTAAAAAAGTATTTTAATGTGCAAAAACAAGTTTTAAAAATGACAAAGTAAGCTGTTTATTTGTAAAATAAATATAGCACAATTTCAAGAAAACATTTTATATTTTATTTTTCATGATTTTCATGACTTAAACTGTGATAATATGTAGTAATAGTATAGATGCTTCCCGATATGGTCACTAGCAGACGATATTCTGCCCATTTTACCTGGATGATGGGCAACCTGACAGTTTCTTGTATATGCGATCACCAAAATTTAAAATTTTTAACAAGGCACACTGAAGCAAAGTCATCTTATAAATCACAAATATAGATACCAACAGAAAGCTTGATTTGTGTTCTCTTTATGTATGTAATTTTCATAAAAGTATCTTGAGATTCAATTAAGTTATTTCAACTTCCAAACACCATATAAAGTCAATGGTAAATCTGCCAGCTGACCACAAATATGGCGGATGATGACATCATTCGGGAACTATCAATTGGGCAACTTCAGATCTGGCATGGGCAAGGTCAGTTTTCCTGTCATCTTACACATCGACCAGCTGATTTACATAAAATTGTTTCAGTCCTATATTTAAAACTATCATGCCCTTCAAATATTTTAGGATAGAACTTGGCTTTTCATGAATACAGGATTTCATCCTTGGTATGTGCTTAGCTGAGGGTTGCTTAACTCTGCAGGGCTTTGATATATTACTGTTCATATGACTTCAGACTTAAGTGTCCAGTGTTTCATTACTGTTGGTTGGGACATAGACTTCAGTCTCCACTGCTACATTACTGAAGGTTGGGACATAGACTTCAGTCTCCACTGCTACATTACTGAAGGTTGGGATGTAGACTTTAGTCTCCACTGCTACATTACTGAAGGTTGGGATGTAGACTTTAGTCTCCACTGCTACATTACTAATGGTTGGGATGTAGACTTAAATTTCCACTGCTACATTACTGATGTTTGGACGTAGACTCCATTTCATGTTACTGATGTTTAGAACTTAGGACCCAAGTCTTCATTGCTATATTACCAACTGTTGGTTTGGACTTAAGCCTCAAGTCTCAGTCACTATATTATGGATGATTGGGTCTTTTGACTTCATACCAAAGTCACTAATTGTTGGTTGAAACTTAAGCCTCAAGTCTGTTACAATATTATGGATGATTGGGACTTTTCACACTTAACATCTCTATTGCTATATGCATGTTACTGATGGCTGGGACTTAGGACTTAAGTCTGATACATCAATAAATACTCTAAAATAACTAATATTATCATGTTTAAACTAAAGTGTTGTCAAACCTAAACTTTATAAAGATATATATATATATATATATATATATATATATATATATATATATATATATATATATAACAGATTTACCTTAGCATACAAAGTGCAGTGCACCAGTTTTATAGTATATCTAGGGACATGTGGAGCAAAGGTAACTTAAGTTTGATAAAAATCATACCCCATTGGTATGTTGGGAGTTGATTTGTTCGATTATGGTAACCCTGCATAGTATGTGCATTTTTCAGGTGAGATGAAGCTGTACCCCACTCCTCTCATTTTGCTTATTTTCATGCAATAAAAAAGCGAAGAGTTAAATGTTAGCAAAGATAGTTACATCATTTAGTTTCCAAATTATAGTATTTCCGTAGAAAAATAGTTACAGGGCAGATGGTAACATTTTTTAGGTGTTGAGGGTTAGCCATTGAGTCCTGCTAGCATTGGTTTTTGTTGTGTAAATGAACTCAGAAACCCTGGACTGTATAATAGATCTTACGATCATATTTAATTGTTACTACACCTGGTGGTGAAAACGTGTTAATTATATCAAGATTTCTAGTATGTCCTACATTTCTTCCCCAGCAGCGCTGAATGTAATACCAGTTATTTGTTACTGGGAGATAGTAGCGCACAGATATTTTGTCTGTTATGTACAATGTACATGCTTAAAGGTGTAGAAACTATTCAAGTATTGATCAGTTTTATGCTTTCAGATACAATGACCATATGTCAATTGCTATTAAGACTTTTGCAATTGATCAGTGTACAATTTTGCAGGCATAATATGTAAATTACACTAGGGTGTACATTTTGGGATGAAATATCACATTTCTTGTCCATAACATGCTTATGTGAATTTGAAATCAATTTGTATTATTTTATTACACATATAATAGAGAAAATAAAGTACAATTTTGGATATCTGTTTTTGGTGTACATGGTTTATTTCCAACTTTTCCACTCAAACCTTTATAGAACATACAGAACTTGATTTGTCAAGTTCTGCATGTCTTCCAACTGACATCAGCCACTTGTTGCAATTTTGAACTTCCAGTAGACTGGAGAGCATGCACTGTTTTAATAAAATTTGTGTTTAATATAACCAGAAGGATTTTATTACTAACCAATTCAAATTTTCACAACTTTCAAGCATTTTGCTGTAATTCCAACATTAGTCTTTCATTATGTGGCATTATTTTCGCCCCAAAAAACAACAATAAAAAACAACATTGATTGTGAAGAACATACTGTACTGAAAAATTGGTATGGTTAGCACATTGATTGTGAAGAACATACTGTACTGATGCATTGGTATGGTTACCAAATTGATTGTGAACATCTGTAGCCATAGACTGGCATGGTTAGCACATTGATTGTGAGCATCTGTGTGTGTGTTTGATTTGGATTAACATAGCTTTAACAATTTTTGAGTCATATTGCTACGATGTCTGCAGTGTGGCAGTTTATGGTGATGTCTAGCACTGGGGCATCATGCCACAGACATGTAGCATGATGTCCCACCCAGTCACATTATCCTGGCACCAGGCCGACCAGTCCTAACGCTAACCACTTGACACTGAGTGCCTATTGAGGCAGCTGTTAGTACTAAACCATTTTTAAAAAGTCTTTGGTATGGGTCAGCCAGGGTTCAAACCTGTGACCTCCTGCTTCCGAGGTGGACACTCTAACCATTAGGCCACCGGAGTGGGGTATGAACATCTGTAACCATGAATTGGCATGGTTAGCAGATTGATTGTAAGAACATCTGTACCCATGAATTGCTATGGTTAGCACATTGACTGTAAACATCTTTACACATGAATTGGTATTGTTAGCACATCAATTGTAAAGAACATACTGATGAATTGTTATGGTTAGCACATTGTGAACATCTGTAGCCATGAATTGTTATGGTTGTCACATTGATTGTGAACATCTGTAGCTATGAACTGGTATGGTCAGTACATTAAATGTGAGCATCTGTAGCCATGAACTAGTATGGTTAGCACATTGATTGTGAACATCTGTAGCCATGAACTGGTATGGTTGGCACATTGATTGTGAACATCTGTAGCTGTGATCTGGTATGGTTGGCACATTGATTGTGAACATCTGCAGCCATGATCTGGTATGGTTGGCACATTGATTGTGAACATCTGTAGCCATGAACTGGTATGGTTAGCACATTGATTGTGAGCATCTGTAGCCATGAATTGGTATGGTTAGCACATTGACTGTGAACATCTATCTGCAGCCATGATTTGGTATGGTTGGCACATTGATTGTGAACAATCTGTAGCCATGAACTGTTATGGTTGGCATGATTGTGAGCATCTGTAGCCATGAATTGGTATGGTTAGCACATTGATTGTGAGTATCTGTAGCCATGAATTGATATGGTTAGCACATTGACTGTAAAGAACATCTGTAGCCATGAATTGGTATGGTTAGCACATTGATTGTAAAGAACATCTGTAGCCATGAACTAGTATGGTTAGAACATTGATTGTGAGCATCTGTAGCCATGAATTGGTATGGTTAGCACATTGATTGTAAAGAACATCTGTAGCCATGAATTGGTACGGTTAGCACATTGATTGTAAATACCATCTGCAGCCATGAATTGGTATGGTTAGCACACTGATTGTGAGCATCTGTGCCATGAACTGGTGCAGTTAGCACATAGATTGTGAAGAACATACTGTGCAAATGAATTGGCCCAGTTTGCACAGTTCTCATGTTTGGACAGTTGGATAGTTTATATTTTCCACATTATCTACAGATTCATCCTGGATTTCCTGTTGGTTTTTTTTTTTTTTCAGTTCTTAAGAGTAAATTTTATTTATAGTTGTGTGATAAATAGGGAACCTTAACTTACTCTTCATGACTGACCTTGTTTAAGTCCTCACTTTTCATCTGCTACAGCTTAATCACAGGGGAAACGGTGGATGCAAATGTCTGTTTATTTGTTTGCTATGATATATGATACTGTAATCTTTTTTCCTGCTCATTTTGTAAGCCACTCTGGTGGCAATGCACCGAATCATAAACCAGAAGCATAGTCATTTTCAAAAACCATGTTTCCCTTGTGTTCCACCATAAGTCAATACTAGGGGCATGGCCCCCATTTCACTGAACTTCATAAAATTTATTTTTGAAAGTAAGATTTTGTTTAGATACCTCTTCTTACTCCTTTGGCAATTATGAATATTTAATTCAAGCAGGCACCAAACTGTAAAATTCAGTTATATTATCATTAATTCAGTTAAAATGAGTTTTGTTTTATCACTGACGAACAACTCGGCTCCTTTTTTTGTTAATAATAAAAAGATTCGCAGGTATGTAAATTTAAAACTAAAGAGCAATTCTTTATTCTCTTTCCTCCTACTGGTACCTCAAACTAAAGTACCAATACTGTCTTATGTGTCATATTCTAAATAATGTAAATCAGAATTTGAGGAAACAGAGGTATTTTGTGAAAGGGGGAATAGATGTTACATGGCTCATACTACTGCAGTTGACTATGTAACTAGAGATATTTTGTGGAATGGTGGATTGATGCATCTAACATCACTTGTGTTACTGCAGTTGACTATGTAATTAAAGATATTTTGTGAAATGGTGGATTGGTTCTTCTAACATCACTTGTGTTACTGCAGTTGACCATGTAATTAGAGACATTTTGTGAAAGGAGGAATTAATGCTACTCACATGGCTTATGTTACAGCAGTTGACTATGTAATTAGATATATTTTGTGAAATGGGGGATTGATCCTACTCACATGGCTTGCGTTATTGCAGTTGACTATGTAACTAGGGATATGTCTTACCTAGGAATGCTGAACACTGAAAGATGGATTAAAACTATTCAGGAATAAAGGCATTGGAAACATAAGGACATAGTAAATAGGTCGCTAATTGACTTCATTATTTCTTATTTCCCCAACCAAAAGTGCAGGGTATATTGTGATAACCATGTCCATTGGTCCATCCACCCATAGGTGGTTTTCCTCTAGCTAAGTATCAGCCTTAAGTTACCCACAGGTGAAGGCAGAAACCTATAACTTTGTGGCTTCTCAGTATGAGGTCAAGGTCAGTGGAGCTGAAAATGTGATTTTCCTTATAACTTTGATAGGTTTCTGGTCCTAATTTTCATTAAACATCATCAATAGACAACACATGGCCAGGTGCAGATCTTCCTGTTTCTGAGGTTGAGGGGTTTTAGTCAACTTTGCTGGAGTTGAAATTTCAACTTTAAGCTGACCAGACTGTCATGCAATGTGATCTTTTGGAATGGCTCAGAGATACTGATTGCCAAAATTAGGAAAACCATTAAATGACTTAATCTGTTCATCAGAATTTGACTAAATATGACAGCATCCTGGAATGTGTTTGTGTGTGTGTGATTTGGATATTTAATGTAGCTTTAACAATTTTTCAGTTGTATCGCTACAATGTCTGCAGTGTGGCAGTTTATAGTGATGTCTAGCACTGAGGCATCATGCTGCAGACATGTGGCATCATATCCCACCTAGTCACATTATCCTGATACCAGGCTGACCAGTCCTAACACTAACCTCTTAATGCTAAGTGCTAAGCGAGGCAGCTGCCTGTACCATTTTTTAAAATAATTCTTTGGTATGACTCGACCGGGGTTTAAACTAGCAACCTCCCGCACTCAACTCGGATGCTCTAACCACTTAGGCCACAGGAGTGGTCACCACAGCAGTCAGTAGATTTATAAATATTCAGCAAGGTCTGATAGTAAAGGTCACTGCACAGCTAGTTTTGGGGCCAGGGATGTGTCAAAGGTTATTGTTTATCATAATGATGTATGTTCCAGTGCTAACTACTAAAAAGCAAAGATCTACCACAATACAATTTAGTTAACTTTATATATTATAAGGGGAACTTTATGATTTTTCTCTTAAACTTATAGAGATAACATACTGCAGAAAACAGTCTCACAGGCTGGCACAATGCAATTAACTGGCCTTCATACCTACAATGGTAAAGTTACCGGTATAGAGCTAACTATAGGATAAACAGTCTACTTGACCCATAGCTGTCAAGTGTCCCGTTTTTCCCATATTTTGGACTTGAATACATGTGTGCATTTTTCTTGTTAAAAATCAGTTTTTTCATTAAAAAAACATTAAATTAAAAATTTACCTGCAATTTTCTCTTTAGAACATGCACCTGGTTCATTCTGAGAGTAAATGTATCGCATGTACATAGGGATACAGAGTTCAAGAATATGATCGGTTCATTCAAATTCAAGGCTACCATGCCAGTCTTTAACTACCATATTGGATTGTGCAAAGCAGTTGCCGGTTGTAATTTATCTCATCTCTGTAATATTCAACTTCTAGTCATGTTGAAAAGAATTTCAAAGCAGAAGACTCAGAATTTTCTCCAGCAAAGAAAAGAAAACAGAACTGGAAGAACAATTATGCCATCATGTATAGATTTGTGTAACCATCTAGCAAACTAATTGTGATTTAACTATGGGCATGGAGGCGCTCATGACATAAAACATCATGGAAAAGCTAATAAACATCAGCTTGCTGCTTCATCAACAACACAGCCTGAACTTACATTTATAAATACCAGAGAGAACCTTAATGTAATTCGATCAGAAGTTTGTTTGACTAAATTTCTTTTAGCAATGAACCATCCCATTTCAGTTGCTAATGATTTATTTCGCACACCTTTCCCAGACAGTAAAATCACAAAGGATTACTCATGTGCAACAATGAAAACAGTTCAGTAAAAAAAATTGTTCAAAATTCAGATCATCACAGAGATGGTACACTGCAATCAATAATGATTGAAAAAATAAGGGGTGGAAAAGGCTCTTATAAACAGCCTGTGTCTGAGTGTCAGTGTGTTGCACTCTTGCATCTTTTGAATGGGCACCTGAATGGAACAGAGTGCCCATTCAGAAGGTGCAAGAGTGCAACACGTGCATATTTGACATTAAATAATTAAGTAATTGTCCTACTTTACTGATGGTTGTAGATGTTGTGAATAGTTACATATGCATTAAAGCTTTACAAGTCAGTATTTGTTCCTGAAAATCGGTATTTTTGCCATAAGCAGAATTTTTGTGCTCTGGGGTTAGCAGCTATTTCGATCAGTCAAATCACCCAAGTGCTTCGAATGACTATGGAAACACTCAAAAGATCCAAACAGCAAATGTGCTTCAAAATAACTGAAGAGTTCTGCAACCTCCAAGAACTCAATAAATTTAACTCATGATCATTTTTAGATAGGACTCAGTTATGCATTTTTTTTCTGCAGTATGAGACATCTGAAAATGTATGGCTTTCCCCCTATAGTGTGGCAATCTTGGTGTGGATATTACTCATAACTGCACTTTTCTGAGATAAATAAGAGCTTTCATAACAAATCTGATCAGAAATATGACCTTTAGATTGTAATGATATTGTCGAATGGAAAAACGTGCACTGGCAAAGTTCAGAAGTGTGATCTGTGTAATGAAGGCAACATCATGTTTAACTAAAAGTTTGTAAAGTACACTTAGACTTCAGAGACTTCCAGTTGAGTTTCAGAAACTGCAGTTTCAAACCCATGGAGGTCAATGACTTCTTGCTAGCTCTCTCAACCTGCAACTCGTTTGTTGCTTTTTTTAATTTTACATGGCAGTAGTAATCAGCTCTCCTGCTGTAATTCTCAAATCACCACAACCTTGTGTCCAATGAACAAACCAGGGAAAAATGTTTGCTTCTGCATGTTTTCCCAATAACAAGAAAATTTGTTTTATACTTCCATGCAAACTGTTTGAAATTTATTAAGGCTGATTTTCCATTTTGCCATCACTGTATTTTTATTTCTTGGACTATATTTGTAGATTTAGCAAAAGCTTTGATCATGCAGGTATTTTCCATGACAAACAGGAACAGGTTAAAGCATCTGAGGAACTCCTGTAAAGTTCCATTTTCTGACTAATTCCACTGCATTAAAACAAGAAGAGCTGGATCAGGACAAAACCTAGACAAGCCAACATCCAGATTTTACAGTAATGATCATACTTTTGTAGTTTTTGCTATTATTCCACAAGTCTGTATTAAAGGGTAACTTCAGTAAGATACTGTCAATTCATACAGGTTGGTAGGTCTGCTTTTGTGCCATGGAGGACTGATCAAATTTGGTCAAATTCTGATTAGCAGCTTTTGTGAAAAAAGTTCGTTAATGGGTTTTTCTATTTTGAGTAACAGTCACCATGCTAAATGACAAAGTTAAAAAACATACGTGCTAGAATGCTCCATGTAAAATCATGTGAAAATTGGTAAAGATTCTTTCTGTGAAGAAGTTGTAAAAAGAAATAGTGAAACAGTCTACACATGATGAACAAAAGACAATACCATGTGAACTCTTGTCCTAATGACCAGGTAAATCCAAAGAAAATTTTTATTCTGTACATTTTTATTACATTGTTACACATACAAGTGATTGGTATCTTACATGGTGCATCTACAAAATAAAAAAATCAACAAAAACAATATCACAGTGTATGTTTCCCACCACTTAAGTGTGCAACAGGTTGAAGCATCTATCACTAAGCTACGTCAATGGAATGAATTGACCAGACACCTAATTAAGAAAAGTTTTTCATACAAAGTTGAACCTCATGTAACCTAACGTTTTAGATAAATAAATAGGTGCTCAGATGAACCAATCTATTATATCAAAACTGCAAAAATGCATGAGTTGAGATAAACCAATTATGATGAATGATTCAATGTATGTAAAACAAATCTTGAAAATATAGAAATGGCACAAAGAATCTGTGTATTTTCAACTCCTTGTTTCATACTTGAAAATGTTAAGGCTACCTGCAGCTGAGATTGTTTTTCAGTCCAAGCTGAGTAAATGGAGTTTTGTTTGACGAGATTTTTATTTAGCTGCTAAGACTCTGATTGTAGTTATTTTGTTGTGAAAAAATATGCTATTAACTCAACTTTACCATTTCGAATGGAAATTATCACTAAAATAACCCAGAAAAGTAGGCTTACTTTGGATTAGAGTATAAAAACTGATGAACAATTGTAAGTCCTCTGGATTACAAAAGGTGAGCTAGTAAATTCAGCCTAGTCACAGCTACAATAAAAACCAAAACTAAAAAACATCCAAACCCTGAGTAAATTTAAATTTTGATCCATTGCAAATGATTTTCATATTATATACAATTATTATTAGATTTTGTGTGCAAGTTTCTGACACCCATATAAAATATATCTAAGTGTCATTTGATGGCAGAAATCTCACTTAATGTGACAAAGAACTGTGAAAGTTCAAATGAAAATGTGAGATTTTGAATCCAGAAATAAATTTGTCTTGGTATGATGAAAGATAAAATGCACATCTTCTTTGCTTTATTGTAAGCAAGAAGCAGTAACCAAACTGACCAAAGTCTAATCATGCTAAAATATTGTTACTTATTGTATACAGTTAATTTTGGTCTGTTTGGCAATAAATAAAAAACTGAAAACTATCACTGTTTATCTTTCATACTGAAGATTCATAACAGCTCATTACATCTGAATTTTTTTAGCATGTCAATTAATTAAATATACCAATGTGTACTTTTTCCATTCATATCACAGATCAAATATTCACATTATACAGAATATTATGTAATACAGGCAAATCAAGTTCCAACAAGTAAATTATGCAATAAACTTTTTAGCATCTGTATTTTGTATTTTTTTTTCTCTTATGAAAATTCTTGCATTAATAGCTACTGTGACCTCGAAAATGTGATATTAAGATTTCATGATTAACGATCAGCTTTCTCTGAAAATCAGTTTGAAACACCAACGGATGTGTTTTGTGGAGTTCCAAACTACTATTCATGGCAATCAAACCTTTGAAATCCACCTAGATTGCCCAATACAGTTATCTGTACATTTTATTTTCTTCAGAAGAAGAGACTGCACATTATCTAACAAAAAATTTTCAAGAAGGAAATGCTTGTTTTTCATGCTAAATTAAAAGTTACAAGTCAATGGTTTAAAGAAGAACATTTCAGATGCACAGAAGTTGATTGCAGGTTGCTAAGTTCCAATATCACTAATATTTATGACTAGAAAATGCTTCAAGATAACTAAAGGATGAAACATATATTCTGTCTCTATAATGCCTCAAAACTAACAGTAAAGTTAATCTTAATATGAACTTGTATCTCACCAAATAAGTGTTTTATGGAATGCATGTTACCACCATTCAAAACCTAAACTTTTAAATGCAATCAATTCGATGCTTATATATGGGGGAAAACTAATACCCCTACAGATCAAGGCATGACTTTAAGATACACATAGATTGCTGAAAACTGAGTTGATCTATCCTCATCACACTTAATAATTGGTACTCAAATATCTGTTACAACTAAAAACTTGTTTTTGTACATAAAATTATGATATTCCTTGCAGGAATATCATACACAGGTAGGTACAAAAAAATTAAAGTAAAAAAAAAACAAAAAAAAAACCAGAAATTAAACTGCTGGATAAAGAAAGGCTAAATGTAAAAGTTGTGAAAAAAACAAACACAGAAGCTAACACTTTCTATGCTGCGGGTGAAGTGCCAGTAAATACTGTAAAGACTACTTGGGCACAATACACATTCCTCATCACATTTCAATTTATTTTCCCTGAGGAATAAGTCCTTTTTATTCTGTGTTTGCTCTTTTTAAGTATGGGAGTGAGTCATCACCTAAGGTTAAGTTTAAGGGTCTGATGTTGGTTGATTTGTAACAGCACTTCATTGGTTAAATCAGGCTGAAGAAATGAGCACTGTGTCTCTGCCAATCACACAAGAGCAGTTAACCTGGAATGGCATATGTGGGTATCAAACCACCTTGGATTATAAATCCATTGCTCAACCAAATGAGCTACCATGACTCCCTTTCAAATTACTTTCTGGACATGTGACTATGAAGATATATTTCACTATTGTAAAGAAAAGCAATATACCAGAGTATCTTCTTTAAAATACCACTATTTTATAAGATAATGAAAACTATTAATTTGCTGAGTTTCAAAGTTTCAAATATAGTGAACTTGTTAAGAATTCAGTTGAACCAGTGGAAATTGCTCAATCAAACAGAATTCTGCTAAAATGTAAAAATAAGATATATATCATATTCAGTATAATACCTGCACCATCAAATTATCATTTGGATACAAGTTTAAGCTCATCAGTTAAGTGCTACCATTGACATTATAAACAATGTTCACTAACGTGTGCATATATACTAAACATTAAGCTCCCTTTGTATTGGGAGCTCTCCACTCTGAGAAAATAATTACATTCTAGGCAGGTTTTTGCAACCACTTCTCTCCCATGGGACATGCTTGGATTGGGAAATGTGTGCTCAGTAAGGAAAATTTTTGGGGATGTTTCCAGCAAGAGGAAGTGTACACTTTTTAAGTCAAATGTTGCTATTGCACTTAATCTTGGGATGAAAGTGAAATCTAGTCATAATATATCTATCTATCTATATATATATATATATATATATATATATATATATATATGTATATATAGCTCAAGTTTCACATATACATTGTTGCATATAGGATCCCAAGGGAAGTGGACACTGTGTCCCCACCCATAAAATTTAGGGGATGCAGGTGCACCACCTTTTAATGGAACGAATGAAGACTGTAGTACACAATGCACTAGTAGTGCTAAAAAGATGAGATAATCTTGTTTGCTTTGACAGTTTTGTCATCTCGGCTTAGTGGTCTGCACTGTACTATTTTATTTACTTTGGACACTTACATTACTGCAGTAAAATTTTTTATCATGTACTTAAGTTAGTCATGAAAACATTAACATGACTGAAGATCTGGTTAACATGAATGAGCTGCACTTTGGACTTTTCCATTACAGATCTTGCTCTCATTTATTTATTCATTCATTATCAACCAGCATTTATCATAATAAATATCATGTTTCTGGAATACTTTTCAAATTAATTCATCAGATATTAATTGTGCATGTGCATAAATTGAGTCTCTTTTGACATTATTTTAACCTTAAAATAAATTCTTACCTTCTACTGGTATGACTTTAACCTGGAAAAATATGTTACACTACCAGCTGTCAAAGACTTTACATTGCAACTTGGCCAACTACTACAAAACTTGAATGTTTTCGTTCCCAGATACATTGTTCTGAAATAGATATTCACTGCCATCTTCCAGTTTCATCACCTTTAGTGACCCTGGCCATTGCTAGATCCAAAACAGATGTGGGACATTCACTAAAGAAAATGTTGCTGGTGTAAATTACTTCTGCATGACAAAATTCTCGGCAATTTAAAAATTACATCCCCAGCAATGATTCAGGTCTCTGGTTTCACTAAAATTGTGAACCTTTTCTGTCAAATAGAGAGTATACATTATCTTGCTTAAAGGCAAGAAAATATTTTTATCAGAAATAAAGACAGTGGATGGAATCCACAATCACTTTTTAGTTTCAAAATTCAACACACTGAAACATTTGACTCTTCAAAAATGAGTGGAGAAATCCTCAAAATTTCCTAGAAGCCATGGCAAGATATATTTAATGAATTCTAATTTTTATTACATACTGTAATACCTAATGCCTGCTGAATGTTCTGTGAAATAAAATCATTATCACCAACCAAGCAATAAAAAAGACAAAATCTAAATCTGAAAAAGAAATTCTTAACCGTTTAGTGAAACTAATGCCAGGCTACTAGCTTGATTTTGTACCTTGCCAATGACCTTGATCTTTGAACAGGGGACTTCACTTGCAACACACTGCCAAGTAATATGTTTACATAGGCAAAGTTTCATCAAAATCTCTCAAAGTTATGGACCAGACAAAAATTGTTACCATACAGAAGATATACAGAAACCACAACAACCAAATACACCTGACTGAAACCGGGTGCATACAAAAAATTACTTATATTGTCTTCGTTATAAATCTATCCCTGCATCTTCCAACTGTTCCTGCAAACATATTACATAAAATGACTTGAGTGTAAAATTTTTTTAAAAGGTTCAATATTTGCACACAAGCAATATTCTTATAATACACATCTGTATTGTATCTTTAAGTCTTCGTATTTTATAAAATTATTCTACTGATGACATTTTGGTCTTAAAGTAACATGTAAAAATATGGATATAAAATGTTTATAATGAAAATAACATTATTTTTTATGTTTCCATATGTCAGTGACAAAGAAAACCTCAAACCATGTCTCATCTTTCAGTCTCCATATCTCTGTTAAAAAGAAAACCACTCGCTTCATCTTAACCTATCCCATATGAAAATATGCATATTTACCATGGTATTTTCTAATTAGTGATCTGATTGATAACAGTATGGAAATAGAAACCAGGTCACTGTGCTAAACTATTCAGGAAATTAAGTATATCATGTATGATCCAGATATAGTTTAAGAAAATGAACCTACTGAACTTGATGCTGCCCTTAACAGTTTCAGCTGAATGCAATTTTATAACTAAACGGGGAAATTCCCAACTGACAAAATTAGAAGACCCCACTGAATCTTTGTTGAGTCATAATAAATAGTATTTTCTATAATAGGTGAGGTGAAAACTTTTACTGACATTTTAACTACTTTGTACACTCTAATTTTTGAACTTTTTCTTTCCCTGTCCCTAACATTTTCTTTAATAATGTGAAACATGTTGGCAAGAGAATACGAAGCTAAATCTCAGCTTCTAGTCTTATAACTGACATTCAATGAATTAGAAAAATGTTATTTATAGGTTAGCTCTAAATTACCAGACATTATTAGAAAGGAAACTGCAATTACCAGACACTATTAGAATGGAAACTGCAATTACCAGACATTATTAGAATGGAAACTGCATTTTAAGAAAATTTTCTGTACATAGAGTAATACTGCACTGCTCATATAAGTGGCATGTGAAAATACATTTGGTAGTGTTGAGTCCAATGTCAAACATGTTATATTGAAGATAAATAGTCTATGCTTCTTGATACAGAGTATACTGCAATCTTTAGTCCATAATTTTGGAATAAATAATATCAGTAGGTACAATGTTTTCACCAACAGATTCAACTATTCCCATGTAAAATCATCCTTTCGGAGTGTAGTCTGTAATTTTTTCATGTCTCTCAACACATTTAACGAAACTTCTCGTCCACTTGATGGCCTCAATCTAACTAATCCTGCCCCATGTCCTTTGGTTGTTATTGTTGTTGTAACTTCTACCTCTCCATTCCGTTTTTCTATACTGGAACTTCGAGGGGAATCATAATAGGATGCAGCTGATTTGGGGCGAGGTGGCAGCTCTTCTTTTGCTTTCTTCATGGATTTTTTCTTCTTATTTTTCTCTAATATCTGAAAAGGATGAGAAATAAACATTTTAACTGAACAGTACTAGCCAGAGCTGTCAATAAGAAATAGCATTTAGCAAATAAAGAAGTTCCTGAAAAGTCATTAATTAAACAAGGAAGTTGAACCCTACTTATGAACATTATGTAGTTAGTGTATCCAAAATTATTCTCCATGTCCACATATAACGTTGCTGCAGGAACCATCTACATCGGTGTCTGCATGTCTACAAATAATGTTGTTGCAGAAAGCATCTGCAAGGGTATCTCTATGTACACCTATTTAATGTTGCTGCAGGACCTACAAAGGAATCTCTTTTTGTATGGATATCTCTTAAGTGTTCTTAGATTCTAACTTGAAATTCTGTTTTTGTCTCACGTAGATATTATTTTCCACAAGCTAAACAGGTAAGTAAGTAACTACTGTTACGAATATGTAATTAAATTGAGTGTGTTTTAGTTTTAAATTCTTTTTTTATTTTATTTTCTGTTTCATTACATTTTATTGTAATGATTATTTTCATGGGATTTGATATTTTTGAAAAAATATCAGTCTGATTAGAACGCTAAAGTATGACTTAAGCACTATTTTTAGCTCACTTTGGTTCATAGATTTTGTAAACATCGAGTGAAAACGATTGGCTATTACCAAGGTCATGTTTGGCCCACGTGTTAGCTAAATTGCAAACAGCCTTTCTTTTTTATATATTTCCAGTGTGAGAATTTGATTCTTAGATAGGGCTATTCTTGCCTACATGATAATTGGCATTTTTTAACTGCGCTGTTCAAATTAGTGGTCACGTAACCTGTCACGTGAGCCACCATGTGATCTAAAATTGAGGGCTTTAATACTCGTTCTCAGAGTTTTTCAGTTAGTCATATCTTACACCTTGAGGCTACAAGGTGTTTCTATTGTTGATGCCGGCTTGTTCTGAAGTTCATCTATTTTTTGGAATTTAATAATTTATTCTCTAGAAAACTACATAAGTGCTCTTTTTTATAAAAGTTCTGGGACAAAGACATACATTGGAAATATATTCTGGAATTCTAAACGGTAACATTATAAATTGTTATTCAACGAGATCTGTTGCCATCAGTACAACCACCTCATCTGACGTCATCGCCTTCCATATTGGAGCTTCATAGAGATTCGAACCTGGATTCAATTAGAACTGTTTAGTGATAGGACTTAAATATTTTTCAATTTTAGGATTATTTTTGGATTATATTCACAAACCGTAAGTCCTATTTCATATTTTTATCTTGTTTTCTTGGGAAATAAATAATTTTGTTAAAAATTTACAAAGCTTGTTGGCTTCACTCTTTTCTTTTGTTACTTTTGTACGAGCCTACACGTAACACTACACTATGAGTGGTACAATGACTTCTCAAGTTAGAAACATATTTGAGGTTTGTATATATGCTTTTGCAAATTTATTTATTTACACAAATTGTGCAACTGTCAGAAGGACAATCCAGTTTTTGTTTTAGAGGTTTCTCACAGGATGTTCTTCCACAAGGATTCAAATTCTATATAATTTATAAACCTGGGGCACAAGTTGATGCCAAAATTACTAGCTGTTTTGCCTTTGAGACTTCACTTTTGAAGGTAGTCAGCTATGCTGTGTAGCTTGACAAACCATGATTGAAATTTCCTGGTCTCTTTGTAGAAAGGGAAGGGAAAGTAGCAAAGAGTTTTGACATTCATTGGCCACATCATCCAGCTTTTTATTTTTCAGATCTCATCTAAGTAAACTTGTAGGAGAGCAAGACAGAAGTGATGATGTATTCTCATTGCTGTTCCTTGTAGGTACATGATCTAATATGGTGATGTCTCCAGGAAGATTGTCTCCACTTCCAAAGATATTAAGACCAGATGAAGATACTTGAAAGAAGTGCCTCCATCTACTGAGGTAGTAGTGTGGCCACCTTGGTACCTGACCAGATTTTATTAGCATTGTAACTCCTCAAACAGAACCAACTCAATACAAGAGTTCATCATATTGCTGTGTATTCTCACTGTGGAGTTTATATTCCCACTTGCTGCTGGTGGAGCTGACTTGAACTGTGACATCTCACCGTGGAGTTTATATTCCCACTTGCTGCTGGTGGAGCTGACTTGAACCATATGACATAAGCATAGCCAGTTGGCAGGAGAGTAGGACATCAAAACAAGGCTGGTTGCAACCTGTTCATATTATCACTCAATGCAACTAGTGGTCTGCCAGCCATTTGTAATTGAATAAATTTACACTCTGGGGTAGGGGGTTGAAAGATGTGGTGACTAAAAATCAACTCTCTGTGATCATAAAGAAGAAATACATAATTAATTTCTATTTGCTGACACTGATACACCATTACTGCAGTGCTTGCATGTTTTTGCATGATACTGTTGTAGGGGAAGAAAAGGGACAAAGATATTTGAATTCAACATTACATAGTGAAATGTGAGAGGAAGAAGTAGTGACTCCTCATAAATGTGACCTTTATTCCAAGGCTGAAGGGTTTGGTAAGTTTGTCCTGGAATCAACTGTCTTAGCTTCATAATTAGTACTATGAATGGAGGAAATGTAAGTAGAAGTTAAGGAAATATAAGCAAATGAAAAGCTCTGCATGCCAATTTTTTTCAATGACTGACCATGACTCTAAAGTAAAAGGGGCAGTGAGCATGACATAGAATGAACTGACACAGCTTCATAATGCTTCATTCCAAGTATGATGAGAATCTTTCAAGAGGTTTAGGACCCAAGTACTTGTTTATAACCAAAAAGCAACAAACTATGACACCTGCCATAAAAATTACAGTCACATCTCACGAAAGTGAACTCAACAAAAATCTAATTGGAATCTGTAGGTATTAAAATCTACTTGGAGCCTGTAGGTGATAATGACTGAATGTTACTTTACCTTTTGTTGGTGTCTTCTAACTTTTGATATCTGTTGGCTTTTGGCTTCCATTCTTGTCACTAAAGCATCTAATTCTCTCTCTAAATCCTCTCGTACTCTAAAGTCTGTGGCTTCACTGATCTGTTTGGACAGCTCCTGGTGTTCACTGTTGAAAAAAAATCTGGATGGCAGTTTTGGTTTACAGTCAAATCTGCTCTAACTGTCACTGCTGTAAGTCAGCAATCTTTTAATAAGACATCACAATTTTCCGGATCCAAAATATATTTCTTATTATTAAAAACAAAAAAAGAATTTTCAAACAACACTCACCTCAACTGACTGAAAAGAATTTCCATGAATCCAAGAAGCAACAGATTCTTCTTTTCGATGGGAAGAATTGAAACCATCTCTGATATTCTTGAGACACTCAAACATACCAAATTTGAAACAATCTCTAATATGCTTGAGACACTCAAACATACCAAATTTGAAACCATCTCTGCTGTTCTTGAGACACTCAAACATACCAAATTTGAAACCATCAATATTCTTGAGACACTCAAACATACCAAATTTGGACACAAAAATATTTTCTTACATGTTGAGTTAACATATTCCAGTCATCTTCGCTAGGCAAGGTCCCAATGTGATAAGCCCATTTACATCTTCGCGTATCAAGCAGATATTTCTGACTTCGAGTCTGTAAATTTCATTAGATGCAGCGGCAAGCTGGCACATCTAATGAAATTATGTTGTTCAGATCTGAACACTGGTCCTACATGATCAAGACGAGGGGAACACACAACCTGAATGAACTGATAAATAAGAAATTTTCCAGTGCCGGTCCATGTTTGCACAGATAAATTTCACTCAAATAGATATGTAATGGCTTCCCTCTGGTACTTAGTCATACTTTCGATGTTAAACTTACAAAGTATCCTTTAGGTCAATTGCCTCCACAATTTTTGGCTATCTACAAATCACCACACCACTGGTTAGTTGGCATTACATACTAAGGGAGGCAACTCACAAAATCCAACAGATGTCGCTAGGACTAAGCATCAATATATCTGTTCGACTGCCAAGGTGTAGATAGGGTTATCATATTGAAACCTTGGCTAGCAAAGATGGATGCCAGTATGTGCAAGACAACATTCTCTGTCATATCCATTTGACCTTGAACCAGATATCATAGACAGAAAATCATCCATCTTGTCAATGACAACATTAAGATCATAGCAGCCATATTGGTTTTAAGTTCCATAGGACCAACTAGACATCAAAAAAAGTCTTTTGGTGAAAACCCTATGGTGATGTGACCATCCATTCAGAAAGTCAATAATTTTCATGACTATCACAATGACACCTGTATTTCACATAAGACTGAGATCAATTTCATTTAGCATCAATCATACACCAAAAGATGTCTTCTGGTGAAAACCACATGTTCATATGACTTTCCTTTTAGAAGGAGTCTTTTAGAAGGAGTATATTTTGGCCTGAATCTGGCCCCTCTGCAATGTGGTGCATCTAGCATATGGACAATATTAGATTAAAAAAAAGAACTTTTAAAAGAAATTTTAAATAAAAGATATATCTTATCAGACTTCTGAGCCATAAGAGTTGTTTCCCTTTACACAATTACTTAACATACTATAATGGCCAAATATCAAATCTATCTAGTATTATTTATTGTCATGTGATTGTTGCTGAAATCATAATCAACTGACTTCCAAATAGATTTGTGGTGGCAGTACAGTAGAATTATTGTGTTTTGGAATACTTACAAGCTCATCTGATGGAATTCATCCTGCAACTGAAGCAGCAAGTCTGCAAGGTCACTGTCAAGACTGTTTGAAGTGGAAGAACAAGTGGACGGACTCATAGAACGACATGTGTTCAGGGGGTAGGCCACCCTTGAACAGAGTGCCATGTTGTGAGTTTTCATTAAGGAGAGCACATTCTGGACATTAGCACCCACTGAATAGCTAGGATTTGTGGACTGAAATAAAAAAATAAATGATATTCACCATAAACCCTTAAAACAGAATCAGAGCTGCCAACCCTCCAGACTCACAATTAGTGAAAAGTGGGATAAAAATTAGTGAATTTTGAACACAATTAGTGAACAAGTATATCATGACACTAACTCCACACATTTCAATGGTCAGTACTGCATTATACAAAAATCCCAAAATAAAAATAAAACATTATTTACACTGATTACATGTCCTACTTTATTTGCAGCCAAATTTACTGATATACACAAACTTCACGCGCTATTTGTCATGACATGATGCTATGGCAGTCTTGAACTTCTTCAATCAGGCTATGATAAATTTGTTTACAAAACAGTCAGACTTCTTGCCTGCTGGTTAATCTTGGTGACTAAAATTGTTGCAAAGTTTCAGCACCTAACGAGGCAATAAAGGAAATAATCTTTCACTGTCACTGTTGCTGATCTCCAACTGAGAAAGACAGGTTATGTTCAACAAGAAAGCTCACAAACAATGCCTCAGCATTGGTAGCATGCAGGACTTGAGTAGGTGGCTTAAAGTACTCCAAAACTGAAATCTGCTGGGGGTGCTATAGCAGCGTGCCTTTTCACATCGTTCTGCCACATGCCCACAGGGGCTCATATCGTTGCTTACAATTTATCTGTCATACATGTACTATATAATAATATTACTACATGGTACATGTACGACAGGTAAACTGTAAGCAACAATACCAGCCCTTGTGCACATTCGTCATTTTCTTTCTGGTATATTCCAAACTAAACTTCACTTTCTGTACAATACATTTATTTTCCCTTGGTGGTGAAGACGTTTTCAAGATGCGATGCAGAACGGTAATTCAAATCAGTGTTGGCGGCACATGTGCAGAGAAAAATTCCAGTTAGGCCCCAGTTTCTTTCAAAAGCATTTGTAAAACTACTCTTCTGCATATAGATTAAAATATGCTAAAATGATTGCTACCAGACAAACTGTACCAATCGGCTACAGTTCTACTAACATCGCGACTAGCAGTACTGGACTGTTTCGGCAACTGATGATATCACGACTAGCTCTTAAAGGGAAAATTTAAAATAACCGAGCATTGGGAATTCGTGAAATTTTTGCTTGTGGTGTGAATCCGTGAACTGTGATAGAAAGTCATGAAATTCACGCCAAAATCATGAGGGTTGGCAGTTATGTAGAATGATAAGATGACTGAACTGAGACAATGTGTGTGTGTGTGTGTGTATTCATCATTCACTGAAATTGTAACAAATACATCTTTAGCATACAGACACCAAATAAATTCACTTTTTGCAAAACATCTGTTGTGAAAATCTAATATTATGTACTGAACCATGGCATTTTGAAAAGTTTTTAAACACTGGTGTTACTCTGTGGTACTGAATGGCACACATCTACACGCATACATAAATAATCTGTAATTATTACATGTTGCTTGTGCTGAGTAGCTAATGCATTAGCATATGTATAGTATGTTACTTAATTGTCCACCGACAGTGGAACACATTATTTTTGTTGTGCATCAGCTTCCATTCTGGTAGACAATAATTTTTTTTCTGTGAACTCATGAAGAAACTTTACAATAATATAACAACAGAGAAATCTTGGGACTTTTTCAGGGAATGCAGTTTATATAACAAAACTTGACCAGTCATGATTTTACATATTTTGCCTTTATCCTTTATGTATATACTTTGTATAGAATTTGAACACATTTACCTTTTAACTTTTATCTTTTAGTAAATATGTTTACATCTTTGTGGAAGACTTTATATTCCTTGAGTTCTTAGAAATTCCATACATTACATTTTAAGAAATTTACTTTTAATTGGCACCCTACAGCCACTACTGTGCTGACATGGTATGAAACTCTAATACATGCATACAAGCATGCATCCATCCATCCATCCAAAATAGGGACTTTGGCTCTTTCCCCATAACAAATGTATTTTCTTTCACACCAAACCTATAAAGCAAGGAAATACTTTTACTTGCACTGCATACAATTATCTCAATGTAACTTAATTCCTATGATGAGTAACTTCTCTCATACCTTAAAAGACTGATGCTTAATTGTAACATTAGCTTTTTGTGCAGGCAATACAAAGCATCTTTCAAAATCCCAGACAACAAAATTGTTTGATGGAGGAAGCCAAGAATCCATTTGATCTTGTGACAGTTCAGAACAATCAGACCATAGCCCTGAACACTGTGGTATAAATAAGAAACCTTGACTCAAGACACGAAGACAAACTTTCATTTATCAAAACTGGGCCATAATTCAAACAAATTATGACAGGAAAAGTTGAAAACTAACAAGACCTAGATCTTCTTGAGATTAAGCCCAAATCAAGTTATTGAGCAGAAAGAAAATTTCTGACAACCAGGATGGATTGACATATGTATGTATGTATATATATATATGTGTGTGTATATATATATATATATATATATATATATATATATATATATATATATATATAAAATCACATACACACATATTTAAAAATAAATGTATTTCAACATGACAAAATCTGACTAAAGTATAAACAGTTGGAAAATATGTAAATATGGACAATCATTAAGACATTAATTACTGTATACACTCGCTTGCAAGTTGAGTCAAGCCGTAAACAACAAAGATCCTGATCTGCTGTAGCATAATGCACCTGCAGATCAGGGTCTATGCTGTTTGCTCTACTGATTACTCCTAACAAACTTCAGAGATGCAGATCTGCCGGCACATTATGCGATAGCAGATCTGTCTGTGCAATCTGCAGTTGGACTGGTCTTATAAGCGAGTGGAGATGGTACTTAGCACAGATGCTATTTTGATGAATCATCTAGGTTGGTCAAATGCAGATACCTAAAACATTTTTTGTGCTATATTCACCTTGCCGGCAACAAATGGAATGTCTGCAAGGTTTAGTCGGTAATGTTTCGTGGCATCAGGTTTTGTGTGGTGCACCTGCTGACTCTTCTTGCTGACCACTTTTTTTTTTTTTTTGCCAGCTCGCTTTGGTTTGGTGCTGGGTTTGTGTATTTCTTCATCCCTCATCAAGAGCCTATTAGTGTTGGCCACAGATTCCAGCTGAAAAAGGGAAATTTTTCTGACTGCATGTATCTAATTGAATACCAACAGACCAGAGAAATTTATTTGACTTTTAATATCTAAATTTAAATTCTTTAAGTTGTTAAACATTCATAAAAAGATCTGAATGATTAGCTTAAAAGCACACTTGATCACATTCTGTGATCTCTGAGGACAAGGACAAAGGCTGCAATGTTTCCAAAATTTATAAATGTGCATATGATATACAATAACCAAAATGGTGGTATTTTAATCAATATGATCTCAAATTCAGCCTTAGTTGGTTATTTATATGTTCATCACACACCTTACTCAACTTGTGATGTTTGACTGCTGTACATATTTTACCTCTACGACTTGATTCTATTCTTACAACATGTCTTTGTTGAATATATATTACGATTTACATAGAACAGCCTTAAGACAGCCATGATATTGTTTTGTACTTTATATATATATATATATATATATATATATATGCACACACACACACATAATGAAAAATTGATAAAGCAACATGACAAACTGCCTGGACATGCCCATGCAATGTCTTTGTAGGATTTACAATCACTAAAAAGCTGCAGTGTCTTATAATCTAAAAATGGTGTTTCTTTAAAACAAAATTTTACTCATCGAAAGTTCTGTTAATAAACATGTTGTTCAAATGTAAATACATGTAATGAAATTTTAAAGAATTTTTTTTCCTTAAGATCATCATCCAGTTGAGTAATGTGTATCATAACCAATTCTTGTCATCTTTGGCTTTTTCCTAGAAATGCCTAATTCAGTGTGAAAATTGTCTATACTTTAAGAAAAGAATTAACAGAGAAAATCTTACTAAACTGTCATCATTGCAGAGACGGAAATACATGTATATTGTTTAATTTGAATTAGTAGTTCCTGGTCACTGAAAGCCAGGTGCAAGTCTGCTTACACATTTACCATATGTGTAAATGTTTACAAGCAGTAAGGTAAACTATGTCTTATACATGTGTAATCACTGTAGCCTTAGCCAAGAAAAGTACCAGTAATGGACAAATATCATGGACAGGTAACCAACTTGCATTATAAAAGTTAAGCCGTTTTTGATTGGCTAACACAAAATTTCAAGTTTCAACTTTAGTTTTTAAGGTTATGATTTCCATCTCTGAAAAGCAACTTTTGAGCTTGTAATTTTTTATTTGCTCAAAGTAAAAACTCAGTCTCAAATTCAAGTTTAGAGTTTTATGATGTTCAGGTCTGGGTCAGGCATCATTGTGGCGGTAAAATGTTTATGATTTTAATCTGAAAGACCAATTCATGCTACACGTATATGCATATATGGGATGCATTCTGTACATGTAGAGGCTTAAATCTTGTAAAATTAACATAGTAGTAAATAAAAATCCAAATTCAGGTGCAGTAACACCTATTCTTTAATGGCATGAGTGCCTGACAAAACCCAAAAAGGGTTGCACCATGTAACCATTTGACCAAACAGCAGAGCATATAGAATTAGCTGATTCATTCTGACCTATATGTAAGAAAATATCGATGACCACAAGAACAAAATGTTGCTATTGCTGAAATTATGTGTAAATAATAAACAAAATTTTTCTTTTATTTAACAGGATTATTTTAATGAAGAACAAATGTCCTTGTACTGTACCATAATTACCACCATACCTTCATCAAATTGATTTTAGAAGTTACAAATTTTTGTTTCCAACTTAAAACTTGGAATATTAATTATTTTCCAAGGATTCAAGCATCACCACACCAATGAATTATGACTGGTGAGCATTTATCTTCTTGACAGGATTTACTGGCAGTCGGATTTACATAACATTCACACCTAGGATTTCAAATCCTTACCATCATTGCTTTCTATTAGCATTTTCTCTTGCTTTAATCTTGTATATTAAGAATAACAGACAGTGACTCTAAGGTGTCTCCACAACCCTGTACATGTACTCAGGAAAGACAAGCTAACTATGGGAATAATCATGCTTGCAAATGAATGACATCACAGTGACACAATGCTGGTGGCACATGTCTTCGGAGCTGATAATTATAGCAATTATAAATGATGCTAAGAAATTTTGTGTGAAATAAAAAAATTTGTTAAACATGAACATCACTGAATTTTCCAAGTGAAGGCTTTTATCAATACATTATTCAGTTAAAGTACCACATTTACTTATTGCTGTTTTAATAAATGAATGTATTTATTTCTGTATTCAATACTGTTTGCTCATTTTTTGTTACATCTAAACACTAAATGGTCAATCATATGAACATATAACACAATTGTCAATTACTCCCCTACACATTAGTTGAGATGTATCAAAGTCTGCTTGTTTTTCCCACATACATTCCTGCACCTTCTAGATCCAAACAGGTTTCTAAATACAGAATTGATGTAAGTTTTAATAATAGTATTGACATACAAATGTTACTGTTTCTTAGTAATGGCATTTATGCATTTAAATGCATCTCCCTCTCAAAACACACACACACACACACACACACACACACACACACACACACACACAGAGTGTATAATGTGCCACTAACATTGAGCAAAAGTGACCCAGATATACAATCACACAATGCACAAGAAGATCTGGATCTATGTTGTTTGTTCTTATTATTTATTTAAAGCAAAATCACAGACTGATCTGATCTGCCAGTTCATTAAGCAAAAGCAAACCTGGGTCTACAACATGCTTTCAGTTAAGTGAACACAATACATAGGTAAATATTATATCAGTTATTACTAAGAGCTCTTCCACCAACAATCAGGGTTAATATGGTATGCATAAAGAAGTATATAAACAATACTGACTATAAAAGGCAGAGGTTCTCAAACTGTGGTGCGCAAACCACTGGTGATCTGCAAGCTTAATTCAGGTGGTCCATGGAAAGGTTTAAAATAGGTAGCTAATAGTACAGTTGAAAATATGAAAGATCATTAAATGATCTGCCGAGATCCTCTGCAATCACAGAGTGGTCCACCAAACCCTCAGCAAAGTACAAGTGGTCCGTGAACATAAGGTTTGAGAACCACTGAGATAGGTGTTAGTTTTGTTTGTAAAGAGGATCTAAAAGTTTTTAATACAAGTATCTACATAAATTACAATGTTTAAACCCTTAAGACCTAGGTTTGTTAAACTGAGGCATAGCTCTTACTGTGAATGTATCTCTGTATTGAGATACATGTTTTTGAAGTTTGGAAATCATCTACAAGAGGAAACAAAATTTATTACATATGTTTTCTTACATTTGTCTATGTGTGTATTAGTGTGTGTGTGTGTGTATATACATATATATATATATATATATATATATATATATATATATATATATATATATATATACACATATATACATACTTAACAGATCAATGATTTTACATTAAGACCATTGGTATGTACTGGTATTGTATTAGTGAAAGATTGTCATACTGTTCAAAGATTCGAGAAATTCTTAAACAGCTTAATCTGCACTCTACGTATTAAATAATGGTCCAATGAAAAATACATTGATAACTAAAATGTTGCTCTATCCAGCATCATTGCTCTTACAAATGAAAATAACACCTACTAGGTTTCATGTGAAAAAATGTTTAAAACCTGGAAACTCTCTCCCTTGAAAATGCAGATCTACTGATATATAGTAAATTCATTTCTCATAAATACTAATGTACAAGTCAAATCCAACTGCAAACTGCACTGTCCCAGATCTGCTATTGCATAATACACCAGCAGATCTGGGGCTCTGTAGTTTGTTAGAAGTAATCAGTCAAACAAGCAAGAGAACATAATCTGTCAGTGCATTATGCAATGACAGATCACAGTCTATACTGTTTGCAGATGGACTTGACTTAAAAGCAAGTATATACAGATTATTATTTCATTGACAGATTTCAAAATTATGGTACAGCTTGAAGTTATTGAGCTGTATGTTTAAGCTAGGTAACATTACTGAGTACATATATTAACTAGTTATATAAAGATACCAGTAAACAGTTAAACAAAATGAAAGGAGTTTGCACACTGATATATGAGTATGTAACAAGTATTATATTCAGTTTAATATACATGCATGCCTTAAATCCCCAATGCCATATACGCCAAATCATCTGAATATTATCTTGAAAGATAATGGTTAGAAACATTGTTGAGTGCTATTAAAACTAGATATTACGTTTCATCATATTATGAGCCATTTAATATTTCCATCAAACTGAGAAACCTGGCCATTTTTCACATGTGTACAAATTAATCCAATGTTGATTGGGGACATTCATGGGTCAACCGATTTTAGTTGAACAAAATAACTCCTTCCTTCCAAACTTTAGTTAGATTGGCAGAATGGTGAAATTTATGAAAAACGGTGGCATTGGGGCTTTAAAAAGCTCATACCCACCTCTTGTTACAACTCGCACAAATTATCTGCCAACATATTTTAATTCCAGCCTGCCTTGTGGGGACAGAAGAAACTGCTATAACAGTATGATTTTCTTGGACCTGTTGTATCATTATTACACATTATAACTTTGTGGGTTAAACTAGTTTAAATAATGGTTCTAACATATTTTATTCTGCATCCCCATACTGGGAATGAAAATGTACCTTTAAACTGGATAACTCCCAATACTCACACAGGAAGCTAACACTTCTAATATATAAATGAATGTGGTGCTGACAGCAATCTGATTAAAATCAAATCTCCACTGTCCTATGTGAAAATCTGACAGTGACCATTTATGGGTCATGTTATGGTGACCTATGCTAATACCATACTCGCTAATTTTATCAGCTAATCAGATGAAGCTTTATATCTTCGTGTTTGGTAGACTGAGCAGTATAGCTGAAGAGTATCAGTGTGTGCCTATTGATCTGATTCACTTTCTAATTTCTGAAAGCTGCAATTCTATTGGCTAACTCAAAGGTGACCAGAACATGATCCCTAAGTGGTCACTGTCAGATCTTCACCCAGGACGGCTGAGATCTGATTTTAATCAGATTGGTGGTGACAGTGTTATGACAAGATATCTTGGGTGTGCACTTTATTATGATCTGCTTTAACTTCGTTCGATAAACATTACCCAAAGAATAACTTCTTAAGTATATAGTGTAGGTATCACAACAAAATTGGTATTTAAAACACTCCTTGAAGCTGATCTTTTTGAGATATACCGGGTAATGGTGATAATCTTTAATAGGTACTTTGATTAAGCAGATGCCCCCAGCCTGTATCTAAAATAAAATAATTCATTTTGTAGCAAGCTAACACAAAGAAATTCTCCAATGATAAGACCAAGTAGAGGAAGGTTTGTAATAGGACAGCAATTTCTTGGATAAAATGTTTTCTCAAATTTTGTACAATTATCGAATGGATTTATTATCACTATCTATATGCACTTGTAAATCAAGTATAACTGCAAGCTGCAGAGACCCAGATCTGCCATCACATAATGTCCTAGCAGATCTGGGTCTATGCAGTTTGTTAGTAGTATTCAGTAGAACAAACAACATTAATCCTAACAGCAGATCAGGGACTGTGATGTTTGCATTATCCAACGACAGATCAGGGACTGTGATGCTTGCGTTATCCAATGCAGTTTGACATGACGTGTGAGTATATATGGTAAGGATTGACATGTCATGGGAGAATCATGGTATTGAAAACTGATAAATGAAGCTTAACTTTTTTTGTTTTTCTTGTTCCTTGAAAGCTTAGAAAAAGAGAAGACCAAAAGATGTTTTTTATTCCTTAAAATAAATAGTTATAAGGCATTCACTGTGTATTTACTTGTCAAGAGATATATATGTAACTTAGGCTGATTTAACACTGATAAATAGTAAGCATCAACCAACAGCACTGGAAAAAATGTGCATAATTCAAGTAAACATTGATTGGAATTTAAAATGACTTCTGTCCCTAAGTTCCACTTGTAGCCAATGTCACTTCTTTTCTTCAATGTCATCAGAACTTGAGTTTGAGTCATGAATACAATGATCCCAAAACATGAATACCTGATAATCTTGCTGTCACACAACACAAAATTAATTTTTGATATTTATATGTATGATTTTCCAGTACTGTCTGTTATATAAACAGCTACCTAAAAATGTTTACAATTACAACCAGTATCAATACAAGTGTGAATTATTATGCAGGGCCTAATAATGATAAAATACTTCAGATATTCAATCATGAAATCAAAACTCATTTGTCTGTTGCCTGAATTTTTGTTTCTTTGCCAATAATTATTATTTAAGAAGCAGCCTGAATGCACAAGGGCATTCTTCTGTTCATGATTTCATTTCAAGCCAACAGTAGAGCTGATAACATCTGTCAAAGCCTGGAATATTCAATTATTGACAAAAGCTCATACTACCAAGGGAAACGAAATATAATAATTAAAAATCAAGTTCTTTTATCATAAATTTATCATTTTGAGAAGAGAACTGTATGTAATTCGTAAGGATTATCCAGATAGATATTTAACACTGCCAGGCTGGAGTAGAATATGATAGCTCTTTATTATCAACAGAAAATAGAACAGTCTTTTTCAAAATAAGAAAATTACTAAAGATATATGATATATTTTGATAAATTTACTTCAAAGGCTTCAAAAATCAAACTGAACAAGGAACACACGTTAACTGAGTTTTTAAATTTATGGTTTGCAGCAAACATGAAATTACCCCCCCCCAAAACAAACATGGTACCCCATGAACCAGTGAATTCATAGTACATGTAATTTGAAACATTCACTCAAAGACATGGTCCCACATTAACTACATAAAAAAACCCAAAAAACTGATTTTTCCAATGATAAATTTAGTAGCCACAATTACTTAAACTTAATGAGGTCCAAGTGTGCTTGAAATCCTTCACTAGGTTAACAGGTACCTCAAAGTCAAAAGTAAGGGTAGTTGGCAAAGAAATCAAGGTTATCATAACCATTGGTGACATTTCAAGTTTTTCCTATTCTTAGTAACAGTGGCCATACTTGACAGTCATTAAGCATCCTTTTTGTACCAAACTGAAAGGCCTCAATGCAGACTGCCATCAAATTCAATCAAATTCTGTTCTTTACTTTTTTTAAATAAGTAATTTTTTGAAATTTTATCCATGTTTAGTAAGAGCAACCATATTTGATGGCAGAGCTGCATCATTTGTACAAATATGAAAACACTCCATATCAGGATGCTTTCTGTAATATATTGTCTCTTTTAGGAGTTACACACTTGTACATTAAATAAACATCCCCATAAACAATTTGTCTGAATTCCTTAGGACATGAATGTTTTAAAAAGTGCTCTGATTCCATGATATTTTCAGCTGTCTTTACATGTAGTGGAAGTGAATTCCACAGAATTGCACCAGAACATCTTAAACTTTTTTTTTGAAATTTTCAGTTTTGGGTTGACATTGATAAAGTTTACCATTTTTTGTTGATCTTAACTGATTACTATGTGGAACCTGAAAATTTACTTCAAGATATTCTCATGCAATTCCATCCAGGAACTTGCCTTTTTGAAAATAAATCTTTTGTTGAATGTTTTGCAATTTATGTTCTGCAAATTGGTCATCATATGAATAACCAGTGGATGCATCTGAATCTACATGTGCTGCCCATATTTGGAGTCTATACACCCTATCGAGTTCAGATTTTCACAATTTTCCCAATGCAGAGAGCAATAATTCCTGACTGGGAGTATATAAATATTATAATATGAGAGGTGGGTTTCCTTCAAGAGATATCTTTTAATTTTATTCAATGCTGCAATTTTAGATGACAATACTTTACTCGTATATTTCACATGTTGATTCATTCCATCACTGGTTGCTGTCAATATACAGACCTAAATGTTGCTTACATTAATCATTTTTAACACAGTACATTGCCCATTAATGGTAAGAGAAAGACTGGGATCACCAAGTTTTTCAAGTGTCTGTGATGTTCTCAAGATCATATACAGTGTAGTTAGTTTTACAAATAGCTATTATCGCTTTGTTTTGCTCTGATCAGTTTCAAATTCTGAGGGTCAGCATTTAGTTTTTCCTTGAAAAATGAATACCAAGACTCATCATCTGCAAATTGATCAGTATTGTGAAATTAGTGTTCCAAGGAAGGTCATTTATGAAGATTAAAATCTAAAGGGGACCCAGGACTAAGTCTTATGGGACTCCTGACTGAACATTAAGTGATGCTGAGTGCATATTGCCAATAAAGACATGTTGAAACCTTTGGGTGAGTTATAAAAAGAACAATCTGAGTGGTGCGTGGTTTAACTTGCAACATTGCAACTTTGATGGACTATCAGATTGAATGCTTTCTTAAAATCAAGAAAAATAATTCCCATTAAAGACCCTCCATCCATTTCTTTAAGCCAATGACTATTTCTTTAAGAACAATATGACAGGAGTGATACTTGGATTTATGGCAAGCTTTGCTAAAACTTCTTAAATCAAACTTATATTATACCCTAATGATGTTAATACCCTTGAAAGTTAAGTTTAGTTTGTTTTCTTCAAGGCTGGAATGAAGATTATTCTTTCCAAATGTGCTAGCTTCCTCTGCGTGGCTCAAATATGAGAATGTATGAGTAAACTACTGTACTTTCAATTTAATTTTCCCAATTTTGTGATTTAATGGAATTGTTATTCTGTTTGTTTGTTATGTGTGCTATTTTTTTAAGATCTTATGAATTTACAGAATACATCTCAAGTATAAATTAACAAACTAATGTAAAAATAAAACTTTGTCAAGTTGAACATACCATTATTACAAATACTGACATTACTTTTAAATACTTTTGGCACGAAACCACTTGCAGCATGTTGCATACTATGTGGCAAAAGAAGCTTCATAAACTTTACGTCTAATAAACATGAGTAATAGATAATATCAGATGTCATAATACTAGTATATTGTCATAATATTATTATCTAACATAAAATTATGTTTTCAATGAAATTGCAAGGTGACCTTACTTTCTGAATAGTGCCATACTAATGAAGACAAACATTATATAATAAAATGGTATAAGTACTATTCATCACTTCTACTTTCTTTGCTATGTTCTTATGCAAAATTAGTCTTTCTTATGCCCCACTTTGGCACACAATATTTGTTATGAAAGTAATGAATATAAATGTTATACAAAAAATGATATTTATGACTTCTACTACCTCAGCTGTCTTTTCTATCATAAGATTTCTGTGATGTCTCTCCTCTTGGAGCCTTTCCTCGAGTTCCCTGATTTTACTCTGGAAGAAGACATGATTACCTTTCTTAAATGTCTTCTTGTGGATTTTTTATTTTTTCATATGTACTTTCATTGAGAAAGAATGTACAATTTTCAACAAGTGTTCTGGAGAAACCATTGCCTTATTTGTGTCCTTGTCAGTATAACCAATGTATCTGACTTTCATAAATTTTCACACAAGACTGTAACACTGCTGACCATGATGCTCAAGCAGGCAAGACAAGAACTCTTCACATAGCTGCATATAAACATGCTGAATATATCCAACCTTCAAAACTTTATTATAGTTTACAAAGATGAAACATACTTTCTGCTTAATTAAATTTTATACTGAAAAATAAATGTCAACAAGTTTATTGGTCACAATTCCACTGCAAAATTTGTCATGATTCCAGTACAATATCTATCATGATTCCATTACAATTTGTTCCCACTGAACTGCTGCTAATGAGTACTAAAGATAATGCAGAGTGATCTAGTCAAAATTTACTGCCTTACCTACCTTGACCAAGACTACTACAATGCATAAATGTCATCACAGAATACATGCAAGTCAACCATACTTTACAAGTGTGCATATGGAATGGTTAGTTTAATGCACATAGTACTGGTTTAAATGTTCCACATTGGGTCAAAACTTGCAATCACTTTTACAAATAGGTAAAGGCAAGCACATTAGACCACTCAGCCGCCTGAGGCCCCTATTATATTTCAACATTATGCAGGGATTCTGACACAGATTCACATGACCAAAAACCTTTGTGATCATTGAAAAAAACATAAAGAAAAGCAAATGAAATAAAAGAAAAGAAAAATAAGTTGTGCCCATCCTTAAAAGTAAAAAATGTAAAATCCATATCCTGAAAAGAGTAATTTTGGAAAATTGTTGACAAAATAAGTTCTTTGATTGATTCATTTCTCTTTGTGACAAACCAAAAAGTTAAACATGAATGTGAACAGTACCTTATATGCCTGCCCCAGGTTTGTAATAGTAAGATAAATAGATAACTGACATTTTTCTCTCAGTGACCATAATCTTTGACATGATGAGTCTAATTAGATATGCTTCTACCTTAATCTAAGTGCAAGTCATCCACAAAGTTTATTCCAAGTCTGTGATGTGGAACTAATTTAGTTATTGTGCAGAAACCATTTTCTTGTTTCAGTCAGTGATCCTGACCATTGACCAGTTCACCTCTATATCAACATGCTTCTTCATTACACCAAATATGAAACTTCATGCCAGGATGGTTTTATTTTAATCAAGATTGGTCGAATTCTATGCAATGGTTTTGGAAAAGTAGCCATGTAAAAGTTTTATATATTTACTAATGGAAGCTATTCTTGATAGTAGATCAGCATAAACTTGAAAGGTCTTGATGCCAGGACTCTTTCTTTCAAGGTTGGTCCAATTTAATTCAAAGGTTTTGGAAAAGAACTTTTCTCAAGGATTGAGAATCAACATCAGTAGAAATATCTGAAAGTAGTATATGCTAAAATCCTTTCTGTTAAATTTGGTCAAATTCTTTTAAGTTTTCTGAGGAGTCATTTAAAGGGTTTTCCAGTATTTAGTGATGGTGGTCATATTTGAAAGCAGCTTTTGTACAGATCTGACACATCTTCATGCCAGGATACTTTCTGTCAAGTTTTTGGTCAAATTCAAATTTGGGGAAGAAGTTGTTAAAAGATTTTCCCATTTCTAGCAAGAGGTAATATCTGACAGCTGTATAAAGTTGAAAGCCCTCTATGCCAGGATGCTTTCTCTCAAATTGCGTTCAATTGTGTTGGAGCCATTTTGATAAAGCCATTTAAATTTTGTTCTTTTTTTTTAATAATGGTGGCCATATATCACAGTGGATCAACATGATTTATCCTTATACTAGGATGCTTACTGCTGGATTATAGAAATTTGAAAGCCCTCTATGCCAGGATGCATTCTGTCAAATTTGGACTATTTCTATTAAGCAGTTTTGGAACTGGTTATTTAAATATTTGCTTTTTTCAACAATGGTGACCATACATGAAGGCAGCATGGCATTTTCTTTATAAACTGAAAAAGTCTGTTCATGCCAGGATGCTTCCTGCCAAGTTAGGTCAAATTCTATTCAAATGTTATGGAAAAGTTTTTTAAAGTTGGTTTCTTTTTATAACCATGGCCATATCTGGAGGCAGATTAGCATCAGTTGTACAAATTTGAAAACCCTCTATGCCAGGATAGTTTCTATTGGATTTGGTTGAATTCTGATGAGCAGTGTTGTGAAGTCCTTTAAAGATTTTTCTAGTTTTAGTATTAGTGGCCATATCTGAAGTTGGACTTGCATCTTCTGTAACAATCTGAATAAGAGTCCTTCAGAGGGACTGACACTCTACTGACTGAAAGTAATTTCCTGGAATTCGTGGTGGCCATATTTGAGATCAGGTTGGAAACATTTCCATTTAGGACCAACAGGATATCGTTAGAAATCATTCATTAAAAACCCCACAATGATACAACTATCCATTCAGGAGTGGCAATAACAGAGTTTCAAGATGGCGACTGTGGTTGATGTGCAAGTGGCATCCATTTCATTTACGACCAACTAGACATCATAAGAAGTATTTTGATGAAAACCCAATGGGAATATAACTTTCCATCCAAGATGAGTAGTAATAATGATTTTCTGGACTGTCACCATTGTGGCGACATCAGGCATAAAAATGGTACCATTTTCATTTTGTACTAACTAGATATCATAAGAAGTCTTTTAATGAAACCCCCACTTTGACATGACCATCCATACAGAAGTGGTGATAAAAAATTTTCAAGATGGTCACTGCGGTTTCTACAGGTCATTAGACTGGCACCATTTTCATACAGGAACAACTGTACATACTTAGAATGTGTTCTGATGAAAACAAAATGTCAACATGATTTTCCATTTAGAAGTAGCAGTAACAAAATTTTCAACATGATGGCCATACTGTTAGAATGGCACCATTTTTATTTAGACCAACTCTGAGTTCTTTAAAAGTCTTTCAGTGAAAATCCTGCCTTAATATGACCATCCATTCAGAAAGAGTAGCAATCACAAGATTTTCAAGTTGGCTACTTTGGTGGACATAATGACCATCTAAGATGCAACATTTTTATTGACCAGTAGAGCTAAAAATCTTTGTCTCAAGATCCTTGTGGTAAAATTTCTATTAAACAGTTGTGTAAAAGTCGTTGAAAGGTTTTTGTTTTTAGTAATGGCAGCCATATTTGATGGTAGACAAGCATCGTATGCAAACATCTCAAAGGGATTCATGCCAGGATGCTTTCTGTCATATATGATCAAATTCTGTTCTGCAGTATTGGGGAAAAAGCCCTATAAAGGTTTTATTTGTTAGTAATGGAGGACTATACTTGGTCATGGATTGGAATCATCTGTATGAAATGTCTTCATGCCATGATACTTTCTGTCAAGGTTGTTTAAATTCTATTCAACAGTTCTGGAGAAGGTAATGCCTAAAGGAATCTGGAGGTGTTTCCTCCCATCTGCTGTAGTCACTGTCAGTCCCTGAACCATTTTGCTTTCATTGCAACTCATCAGAGGGAAGTTCTGGTTCACACAATGGTTCAATTGATCACCATACCTTGTGGGTGTGAAGTTTATAGACCCCACTGCAGCCGGCACATCTGCCTGGTTGGTATTTGGCAAACATATTACGAACGAAGGGTCTGCAGCTGACGCACTCAGGTAGAAAGACATTTTTTAACGCAGCCTGGATTCGATTGTCACTGATAGAAAACCCCCAAAATTTATTTTTGGGATCAGTTGGGGGTAAAGGAGAGGTAGCTAAACAAACTCTATTGTTTTTTTGTAAGTGGTTTACTTGTGCAATGCTGTAGTTATGACTATGGGATGTCATCATGGTAACTGACATCAGCCATGCTGTGTGAGGTTGAATATAGAACAAGCATGGCTTCTCTAAGAGAGTTTTAAATTCCAATAATAGACAATGGGACCTAGACATCTAAGTTCTCTGGTAGGAATGTAATTAACAATTACAATGTAATGCCTTGACTCCCATTTCAACAAAGCTGTTTCTTAAATCTGATGACTGAATCATAAAGGTGTCTTAATTAAAGTGAAGAAAACAAAGTACCTAAAAAAAAGCTAGTTTAACACTAAGAGGGACATGTTGATACCTCTACAATTTTGGGATTTTTGAAACATTAATCTTATCCAACTCAGTGAAACAGTTAATGCAAAATGCTGTAAAATTATATCTTTTTTAAACTCAGTAATACAGCTTATGCGAGATGCTGTAAACATCAAATCCAACTCAGTGACATAGCTGTAAAGATATTGTAAACTCAAAACTTGCTGAACTCAGTTACAGTTCATGCAAGCAATCTGATTAAAATCAGATCTCCACAGTCCTGTATGAAGATCTGACAGAGACTGCTTAGGGATCATGTTCTGTTGACCTTTTGAATTAACCAATGGAAAAGCAGCTTTCAGAAATCTGAAAGTGAATCAAATCATTCAGCACACATTGATACTCTTCAGTCATACTACTCAGTCTCCAAAACACAAAGATGTAACACTTCATCTGACTGGTTGATAAATTAGAGGTTACATTAATATCATAAGTGACCAGAACATGACCCCTAAGTGGTCACTGTCAGATCTACATTTAGGGCAGTGGAGATCAGATTATAATCAGATTGCTAATGCAAGATGCTGTAAACTCCAATCTTGTTGAACTGTGACACAGCTAAAGCAAGATGCTGTGAACTCCAATCTTGTTGAACTCTGTGACACACCTCATGCAAGATGCTGCAGACTCCAATCTTATTGAACTCTGTGACACAGCTCATGCAAGATGCTGTAAATTCCAATCTTGTTGAACTCTGTGACACACCTCATGCAAGATGCTGTAAACTTAAATCTTGTTCAACTTGGTGACATAGCTAACTCAATGAGAGTTAATGCAAAATGCTGAAAAATTAAATCTTGTCAGACTAAAAGACCCAACTAATGCAAGATGCTGTAAAGTGATTCAAGTTACACACAACACTGTCACACGTGAAAAAAATCAGGTGTGCGATTACATAACACATCTATTCTACATGTCATATCACACACTGTTTAACACTCAACCTATACTATTTAAAGTGCACTCCACACCAATCAGTTCTATATCACACTCTTTAGCACTCAATCTATCCTACATGTAGGAAATGTTTAAAATGTACTCTACACCAGTAAGTTCTATATTCTGTATGAATACCATTTACCATAAGTTTCCATATAACAATAATAACACTTGGTTTCTATGATTACTGCATCAACTCAATTATAATGTTAAACATGTATCCCCTCTTCTACCCTGTGCATCTATAACTATGAGCCAACTTAGTAAAAAATTGTCAGCAATTGTATACAGTAAATACAGTTATGATGTGTGCATTTGTTTTTTTTCTCATATCAAATACTTTTTTTAATGGTTTGTTTGTTATTTTGTTTGTGTGTGTTTTACAGCACAGCAGCATGTTGAAGTGTCTCGCCCAACACACCATGGTAGCTGATCCAATTGTGGAACTGAACATGACCCCTAGTGAACCACCATACTCTTGTCATATGGTAGGGATTTCAAAAGCTTTCAAGCTGTGACCCAGGGGCTTAGTTCCCTGGGGGAGGGGGGTAAGACTTGACCTCAGAGACAATGTCATAAATCTGTCTTTTTATGCCTAAAAAGTGTATGCAGAAATATATAGTTATGGGATGGGAATCTCAGTAGTTTCCAAATTATGATATAGGTCCAAAGTCTTGGCCATATGAATAGACCATGGGATTAATACATTTATCTTTTGATGACCAGTAAGTGCATGTATGAGCCATCCCATACATAAGGGTCACATCAGGCTGATGATGCAATATACCAGATGATAATATCAACATGATGTCATGGTTGTTACTTTGCATAATTTGGCTAATTAAAAAGGAATGGGTAAAAGAAAAAGAAAATGAAAAAAATTAAACCTCCTGCACATTTTTTAAATACATACCATATATAATCATTTACAAGTTGAGTCCAACTGCAAACTGCATGTCTCAGATCTGTGTTTGCATTATGTGCCAGTAGATCTGGGTTAATACAGTTTGTTAGTAGTAATCAACAGAGCAACAGTTACTCTGATCTGCCTGAACATGATACAATGGCAGATAAGGGTCTATGTTGTTGGCAGTACTTATATGGGAGTAAACATGGTATCTTGTAATCAGAAGAAACAAATTTCATATTATCATCCTTGATGGCACATATATGGTTATAGTTTGGGGATCTTGCTAAATTTGTGCCTAGCTCATTCCTCTCTTGGTCTTTAATGACACTTTCAACACATTATTGGCTACAGCATGCAGTGGAACTGGAAGTTAAGTGTCTTTCCAAAGGAAACATTGAGGCAAGTTACCAGAACTGGCCTGTGTGGATACTGAATCCAAAACACTTCAATTATGAGTGAGACACTCTAGAAATCTACCATGACACCTTTACACCCAGCAAATGTAAATATGTCTATTGGGTGGGAATCTCAATAGTTTCTTTTATGAGGCAGGGCAGTTACTGGAAGATAGGGTAAGACAGCATGGCATGACCCAGATGTTCTAGTTTGACATGTTGACAGTTGGGTCATTGATCACACCAACCAATTTTCAGATATGAAAGAAAAACAAAAAAAACCCCAACAAAACATTACGTACAGTGATAGTTCATCCCACCCCTGACATTAACTTACTTATTTAATGTCAAAGATGTATGTGTTGCACTCTTGCACCTTCTGAATGGGCAATGCACTCACACTCAGACACAGGCTATTTATAGGAGCCTTTCCCATACCTTGTTTTTTCAATCATTATTGATTCCAATGTACCATCTTTCACTGACGGTCTGAATTCCATGTGAATTATTTTTTATACTGAACTGTTTTTGTTCTAGCACATAAGTAATCCTTTTGTGTTTTCCTGTCTGGAAAAAGTGTACAAAATAAATCACCAGCAACACTAGAAACTGTAAGAGGAAGGTTCATTTCTAAAAGAAATTTAGTAAAATGAACTTCTGATTGAATTACAACAAGATCTTCTCTGGTATTTATAAACGTAAGTTCAGGCTGTGTTGTTGATGATGATGCAGCAAGCTATGTTTATTAGCTTTTTAATGTTTTGTCACTGGTGCCTCCATGCCCAACAGCAAAATCACAATTATACAATATGCAAAACACAAAGTTTTCTCCTTTATTAGATGGTTCACAAGTCTAAACATGATGGCATAATTGTCCTTCCAGTTCTGTTTTCTTTTCTTTGCTGGAGAAAATTCTGACTCTTCTGCTTTCTTTTTCAACATGAGAAGAAGTTGCATATTACAAAGATGAGATACTGTGATAGCGGCAACTGCTTTGCACAATCCAATATGATGGTTGAAGACTGGCATGGTAGCCTCAATTTCGAATGAACCAATCACATTCTAGAACTCTATATCCCTACATACATGTAATACATTTACCCTCAGAATGGAACCAGGTGCCCATTCTAAAAAGAAACTTGCAAGGAAATTTTTAATTTAATTTTTTTAAATAAATAAAACGAACAGATTTCTAACATGAAAAATATACACCCATATTCAGGCCCAAATTATGGGACAAATATGGGAGACTTGGCAGTAATGCATAGGACTATCACTGATCTAGGTGTCATGTGCAGTGGGAGTTCAAGAACATTCCACACATACACAATGTTGGAGTTCAAGGACATTCCACACATATGTGCCAAGTACTGTATAACAATATCCTAATGTTTTTTGAAAGTGTGGGGATTAAAAAGAATATATAAATTTGTGTCTTTTTTGCATTAACATATATCTGTATAGATCAAAATGATTCTTGCATCAGAACCAAAATAATCAAAATAGTGTACATATCGAGTTTTATATGCTTTAAAATATAATTTTTGTTAATATTTTTTTCAAGATTACAGGAAATTTACTATGAAGACCTAATGCAAGTACTGTTATAAAGTGAAGTATGCCACCCTTCTCTGCTAAGACTTAACCAAACAAAATAAAAAATACAACTTGAAATTCCTGCTTTTAACTCTGGAGAAATTATTAAAACACTCACCTCAGATAGACTTTGGTTAGCTGTAAGTTTTAAATGCTCCCTTTCTAGGTCTGCAATTTTATCTTTGTAGATGTTAAAGCCTGGCCTACTGTTGTCATATCCACGGTCAAAGGTTGTTGCGATGGAGATGGCCTCCTGATGTTCCTGTTCTGAGCTTTGGACCATTTGTCTCATGTACCCCAGCTGCTTCTCTAACAAATTACATCGTGTCTCAGCTGCTAGGAGCTGCGATTCTAATTCTGAAAATGCACAAGTGGATAGAGTATAATGTTATGTATATTTAATTTAATTGTTTGTCTGTTAGGATTGAATTTTTTTTATTCCATTACATGTTATTGTAGTGTAACATTGTTTACTGGACTTGACCTTGTCCAGAACTGAGTTCAGTTCTGTTTGACCTGATTGGCTTTTTTTATTATCTTTTTGTTTATTTCATTGATGTAAACAACTAATAATAGCTTCATTATTCTTTATGGGTATAAGCTCATTGACCAAATTATTATTCAGGTAAACATGTTGATTTGGGTCAGGGTTTGGGGATTCCAAAGTGAAATTTATAGGGTATTATATCTTAAATAAACAAGGCTCATTAAATCATGCTAGAAAGTTAATTTCCATTAGGTAATGCTTGTTTTTAGAAAATGCTAATTTGTGACCTGAGGTCAGAGAACTATATTATCTTGTGACTGCCAGAATTTTACCAGTTGTGCTTTAACATAAGGCACTTTAAACTGTATTATGTTGTGTTCAGTTTGGGCTGAATTTTATTTTCTTCAAATTATTGAATTCATGTGATTATTTTCTCTATAAATACAAAAGTGCTCTCACAAAATTCTTGGATAAAGACATTCACTGGAATTTATACTGAATTCAAACCTGGAATAATATTTCTGTGATTCAACAACAGACTGCTGACACATCAGTATGATGCAGGCCAAAACACACATCATTGCCTTCAATTTTAAATCTCTTCAGGACTTGAACTGAGTTTTATTCAGGACTTTTTATTACCAGGACTTTTGACTTTAATTCTTGTATTATTTTTGGATTTAATTCACAATACCGTAAGTTCTTTTTTCTCATTTTTCACTTTGTATTCTAGGGAAATAAATTATTTGTTAAATTTTACAAAGCTTGTTGTCTTCACTCTTTTCTGTTACTTATTTTAAGAGCATAGACTTGTAAAATAAATAAACTTTTTCACACCATCCACTGATCTTTCTTTTCCTATCATATATCAAAGAAGTGATGGAAACTATGTTCCACATGCTACCTTCCAAACCCCTTACACCCGAACACGGGTTTGCTCCCACAAAGGATATTATAACAATCAAGTCTTCAATTTTCAACATCCAGCATTACATGTAAATGAATACAAGCTGAAGCTTGAAATAAAGTCCAGTGAAACTCCTTCCAAATACTCTGGAAGGAATGGGATTGTGGTAAAAGAACATTTCAAACTTGGGTTCTTAAATATGCCAGCAATTAAGAAAAATTATCTGTTGTTGATTCAATGGTCTCTTTATCATACATATTAGCATGGCCTTTCCCAGCAATTCAGTTTTTAACTTATTCAGACAAATGATTATGATTATAGCAAAATTTCACTTTTATTTTACTTTCTTTCTTTTTGGCTTTAATCTTCAAGAAGAAAAAGTCACTGATGAGTGACTATGCCTCTCAAAAGTAAACATATCATCTCACACATAAAATTAACCATCATTAAATGAATTTATGAAGTCCCTTACCTTGGCTGTTTTTAGAAACCTGTGTTTGAGTTGGCTCCTTTGGTTCTGGGTCTCGTTGAAATATGTCTCTGTACTTGTTAGTTTCTGAGGCAAGAGATTTCAGATTGTCCTCTGCTGCTGATCGTTCGATTTCTAATTTGTGAATCTTGTCTTGTAGCTTCTTGAGGGCAGATATCACAGCTGTGATGAAGTTTTAAAAGTTAAAGCTTTAGCTTGTTTAATCACATTAATCTGCATTTATCATTTTTATTGTCATGTCATAAACAAGATTATGTGACACTGTTACATAACAGCATTGCATTCAATACAGGGCACATATGCTGAAAATGTTTTTAATTTGGTGTTTCTGTTTAACTACAAGCAGATGGTGTATTGTTATCAATAATATCAATGTGAAAAGTGTTTTTGCTAGAACTCAAAATAAAAATATAAGATACTGCACAAAAAATCCTCTAAAAAGATAAAGCCTTTCAAATATTTATAAACAGGAACCAATTTTAAGAATTGTAAAACAAGCTTTCAACCAGGTTGCTATAGAAACCACACCATTTCTTGTCATTCTATCCCAAACAAATTTTGACAGAACATCTGCTAAGACATGTTTCTACCAAGTTTTTCCAACCTGATTGCAATGGAAACTATATTGTCACTAGAAGAACCATCCCAAATAATAATTCTGGTAAATAATGTCCTGCAAAAAATCCTGTCAAGTTTGATCAAAACTGACTTTGCCATTCTGGAGAAGATGAAAATAGGGTTTTTCACCTAGATGCTATGGCACAATGTTTTTAGGGAGCCACCTTGGAAACAAATCAGATGATATATGCCCAAGCTAAATCAAAACTGGTTTGGCCCTTCTAGAGAAGTTACAAATAGTTTTTCCACATGGTTGTTGTGGCAGTACAATGAAGTCATCCCCAAACCTAATTTAACAGAAAACCTCAAAAGAACCACATAATGAAGCTGATTACCTGGTTATCTGCCAAACATTCTGGAGGATTTGCAAGAAGCCAGATGGCATGAAATTGTTGCCAAATTTCTTCAAGAATGTAAGTAAACTACTTTTCTTGATTTGCTGTGGATAGTACAGAGCAAATAAGGAAGAAATTTGATGAAAACCTGAAATGATGTGCCATCCAAATTAATTAAGTGCAACTTGCTGAAGGTACTTGCTAGCCTGACTGTATGCTTAACTAAAACATCATATTAAGTGCAAAAATTATGAATGATCTTCATTACATCACAAGAATATTCCCAATTATTCTTCTTAACCCCTTTTGACTATTTAAGTTTAAACAATATTTACTTGCAGAATCATTCAGGAAATGGGACATAGGATATGTAAATACATTCTGGATTGGGAATCCAGCACATTGCCCATATCAGTATTGAAAATCTTGAGAGATACTGAGTACTTTTAAGGGGAAAAAAATGCAACAATTAAAAGTACCACAAACAGCACATAATACACTCATCCCATGACCTTTTCCCTACTAATGATCTTGACCTTGGGGCTAAGGATTTGACCACTGTATGAAAAAGTCATGGACTTCAACAAAGTTTCATCAAAATACTTCCAGGGGTTAAAACGTTACAGCCTGGATATGGATAAATGTAACTCACATGATCCTTTGTTATGATCTTTCCATTACTGAACATGTAAGAAACTATGGTGTCAAAATACATAACAGGCTAAAGTTTCATTAAAGCATCTTTGTTGGTTCAAACTACATGGATAGAAGTCACTGATTTTCATTTTACAGTGACGTGACATTTATCTTGCCATAATACTGACCTTGATGCAAGTTCCTGTTGTTGATGATGTTTTGGGTTTAACACCATATTTCAGCACAAGATAGGTTATACATGGTGGCCAGAATAATTAATAGAGGAAGAACCTGGGAAATCCACCCCACCCCCCATTAAGAACCAAAGATCCACGGGAAGCTACCGGCAAGCTTCTTGCATTCCCACAATGGCGGAACCCAATACTCAACCCCACATGGGCAGAGGTCAGATGCTAATGTCTGGTGAAGGTGAGCACTTTATACCACTTGACCACCCTCGAGGCAGAGGGCATGGCTATAGCATGTAATGCTATCTTGTCATGATATATAATCTGATACAAATATCTTCATGGTTCAAAAGTTGTACTCTGAATGAGTTACATTTTTCCTTCATGTGATGACCTTCACTTTGGGGCAGTGGGGCATGGATATGGTATGTGACAAACTGTTAATATATGATATAACATTTTATTATATATTTCACAATGGGATACTGAAATATATCACTGGGAGAAAAATGACATCGCCACAGTGGCAACACCACTTTTGTCACAACAGTGGTCATCTAGTTTTTGGAACGACTTTCTTTATCCACTTGGGCCAAGTTTCATTAAAATATTTTTCCTGGTTAAAAAGCTATACTTCATACAAAAATATAAATCACAGAATTACATTTTCTCCTGCCACGATCTTGTTCTTCTGGTATAGTGCAAGACTTTGGTACATCACACACTGTTGTGTGTGTGCATGTTCTGCTTTACTTCTTAAAAAGTATATTTTACACTTGTTGCCTGCTAACAGACAAGCAGCAGGTAAGGAAAATAAAGGGAAAAAACCCCATTTATTTAAAAAATGAAGATGCAGATGAAACAAAGAAAGCTTACCTTGTCTGTTACTTTCTGGGTATGCTGATATGGGTTTGGAAGAAGGCCGTTCATAATCATCATTAATGAAGGGTTTGTGCTTAGGGTAGTCTTTATATACAGTTGAGTCTACAGACTCCTCTTGGTTTCTGTATAATGCTCGTTTGCCAAATGGACTCTTCCCCATCACTTGTGTTGGTGAATAGCCCTAAAAAAAAAGAATTTATATACTTATGTTAATGGGTAAAATTCTTATTGCTCTCTACTTCAGGGTCAAAGTTGTCTGGATAATAATAATAGTTGGAGTATAACATGAATTCTGATGGGGTTTGACAATTACCAGATAATGTCTCCTCTGGGATGGGGCACCAGTCAATCACAGGCCAACCTTCTGCCTTTCCTGGATGAAGCTGGCACAGCTGGGTTGAGAGCATGGTATTTAGGAAACCTTGCTTGGTGACCAGTATCAGACTCCAAAGTGGCCACTACTGGGTTACTAATTTTTTGCTGCCAGAAAATATACCTTTTCGATACCCATTTCAACAATGTATGAATATGTATATACATGATTTAAAAAATGTCTGCATAATCCTGGCTATATTTGAATACAAACCAAATGCATCACAGATTCATACTCATTAAAATAAGATGTACCAGCATGGAGTACACATCCTTTTTCAATGGGTCATTATTTTCATACTTGTAATTGTTCTTAAAAGCACGAACGAGTGAAGTGATAATTATAAATAACTTCCAGAAGGTGATGTCCACACTATGCATCTATTTACCATTCCAATGGAGCTAATCCTATGTGAGAAAATTTCATATATTGATAGTGAACATAAATAAATTCAGAAGAATATGTACACATACAAATTTTAAAACAGAAAATCACGTCATAAAACAAATTTTACAGTCAAAGCACAGTTAACACAACTGATATCAATGCCACAAGTTTGTTCTATGGTTTATAGCCAGCAAGAGTTTTCCTGACAATCAGTTTTTGGAAAATTTATTCTGACAATCCATTTGTGTGAAAACTGACTAAATGTATACAAATGTATTTATCTGTTTACAGCACAGTGTGTAAATGCATACCTACTCTTTACAACTTCTTTGTTTACATTGGTCATACAACACCAACACTTTTTGAAATTCAGCAGAGCCTTTTCAAGTTTTCCCCATGCATTGTTAGCCTGTGAACTCTATATTCTTGGCTGTATTGGTGTAACTACCACATGTACCTATATCATGCACCACACCTTGGTGGGGAAAGTGGAAGCATCATACATCCCCATATGTACTACCATACCATTTTTATGTAAAGGTCATTGAGAAATTCAGCTGCCACAGTCACAGTTTCAGTGAATGATTTAAGGTCTACACAGAAATAAATAAATTTCAACAGAAATAAAACATTAATTTCAATAAATATGAACCCAATAATCTTATGGCCCCTTTGTCATCCAATCTCAAGTGATGTTACTTTTGTAACATGTTTACTAGCACAGAGAGAAAACTCAGACTCAGATATGTATGATTGCCAGACCTGGTGTGCATCAGATGGCATATTGTACACATCTTTCAACTGTATAAGTACCATACTTGCTTATGAGTCCAACTAACAACTGCACAGACCCAGCTTTGCACTCACATAATGTGCCAGCATATCGGGGAACATGCAGTTTATTAGTAGCAATCAGTACAACAAGCAACACAAACCCCGATCTGCGGTTGCATTTTGCAATAGTACAGTGGTAGTCAAACTTTCTTCCACGGACCACTTGAACATTTCTGAGGGTCTTGGCAGACCCTTAATGATTGCTGAGGGTCTTGGCTGACCACTTAATGATTTTTCCCAATGTTGATTGTACCATTTGGTAACTACTGTAAAGCGTTTTGCATAAACATGATTATTCTGCAACCTTTCTGAGAACCACCTGAATGGAGCTCATGGATCACCAGTGGTCTGAACACCACATTTTGAGACTGCAAATAGCAGATCATGGTCTATGTTGATAGCGATTGCACTTGACTTATATGTGACTATATATGATAGATTGAGTAGGTACTGTGCATTCCAGTGATGGTTTATTGTCAGTAAAGTCAGAGTGGGAATACATGCATGAGCATGTACTGGTAATGTTATTAGAAAATGTTATCAAAGCAATGATCAGCTCAAGTAATTACCACCAATCTGAATGGCTTTGCTCAAGGGGAACGCCTTTGGAAGAATACTCCATCAACCTGATATTGAAATGCTTGTAAGGGTATTTTATTCAATCATTTTACACAAGTTAAATCCCCGGAAGACACATTTAACCCCACAAAAAAAGCTTTTCATGTTCCTCTAAAAAAAAACCTGGTAGGCTTGTTAAGCACTGCCCTGAATGACATTCAAGTACATAATATCAGAAAATTTATGTCAATTTAACTGCATCCATCTGTGACTATTAATATATTAACACTGCCTAATTGATTTGTAAGCACAAACGGATTTTTTATTAAGTAGTTTTCTATTTGAACTGCCTTCATTCAAAATCAACATAAAGATGATAAAAGGGTAAAATGCTGTGGTTCTTTTCAGTTTTCTACCAATTCCTTCAATTGAGAAGTATCTGTATTTTAATGAATTACTATAGAAAGTCCATATGATAAATGTAACTGGTAAGTAATGTCAGATACAGAATGTTCTGGAGTGACATAAAAGTAGTTAAAATCTATAGTTTCAAATATTTATTCAGTGCTTCCATAAAAATGTCTGAGCTGATTCATGCAAACAAATTACTTATATTTACTGAGTCCTGCAAGTAAACAGATTAATTTTTATTTAGAAGTGATTTACCAGGAACAGATGTATGTATTATATACAGTATATAGTCACAGAGAAGTGCTTTTTTTTTAGTCTGCACTGTTGATAAATGTATTTTAGATTCTAAGCATCACATACTATATTCCTGAATATTTTTATGAGACATTCAGGACCCATCAAATTAATAATTTATTTTTTTGTGATGTACAAGAGATGCAATGAACTACAGTTTTATATAGTTTTAAGGACACAATAAATTGGTAATTAAATAACCTGTTAACACTTGACAACATGTAAATATATTTCTGCGGTTTAAGCAACAACTACAGCATTCATCCATCTTAAAGATAAGGCCCTAATTGACCATGTGAAGACCCCTAAACTGTTTGAGCTTGAACAGTCAGGTGGACAAGTATGGTATATTAGGTAAAAACTAATCTTCAATCTGCTTCTCACTAGGTACATGCAACTGAATTAGCTGAAAGTGTGCAATCCTCTAGCATTGATGCACATTTCCTCTTCATGATGAACTTCAGCTACATGTATGTATAAAATCAGAGGCTCATGTGGGTCTGAGAGCACTCACCTGGCTGACAATGCATAACAACCAAATGCATGAACAATAGGGTTAAGAAATCCAATTCTGTAGGATGCTTTTTTTAACAGAAATTTTTAATGCAATGCTGCTGATTGCATGTAATCAAAATAACTATTTCAAGATTTCACTAGTTTCTGTACCTTCAACCATCTCTGATGGCCAATAGCATTATTTGTCCATATTGTAAGTCCTCTATCATAGGAGAGCTTTCTGTGAAAGTTTGTCAAAATTGGATGATGTTTTTGATTGCTGATAAAGTTGTGTACATGATTTTCTGGGCAAGCTAACTTTTATAAAATTTTTAAATCCCTGCAAAAATGTCAAATGAAAATACAATGTATCAACTCATCAAATTTTTTTTCTAAAGAGAAAGAGTGGGGGGGGGGAGGAGGGCAATGTGCTCTTCTTGCAGTGTATCACCTAGGGGTGCAAGACTGTGAGCCAAAAATCTCCTTGGTGTCAAAACTGGGTGTCAGACCGAGTAAAAAACAATTTTTGGTATCAAAATGGGGGTAAAATTAAAAATTTGGGGGTCTCTGAAGTGCAAATGAGGGTAACGGGAAACACTGTCTTGATTGCTGAAGATATTTAAATCGAATCTCACATTTTCACGATACATTCATTTTTTCCCCCACAAAAATATATCTAAACTACTGTATAATGGAAGAGGAAATTTCATATGCAACCATAATTTTTTAAAGAAAATACAGGATCATATAGGTAAAACATGGTTCTTCTCACAAGCGCATCTTTCTGAAGTACTGATGCACTGACAATGTCCCATTGTTGGTGAAAACATACTTAGCTACTTACATGCGCATTGTATTAAAAATGAAAAATAAATTGCAGGCTCATTATTATATTAACAAGCATGTTTTGTAAAAAAATAAAAAATAAATTGCAGGCTCAATTCGCAATGAGAGAGAGAGAGAGAGAGAGAGATGAGAGAGAGAGAGAGAGAGAGAGAGAGAGAGAGAGAGAGAGAGAGAGAGATTTTGTTAATGGTATTGTTAATGGTTCCTTATAAATACATTGCAGGACACCAAGTTACATCTCAAAGTGAATATCATTATTTTCAATAAACCATGATTGGGAAAAGTTATAAAATAAAACAGCAATAAATTTAATTTAGTTTAATTGCAAACAACTAAGAAACTTCTGCTATGATGTTCCAAATCTGATGGCTCTGGCTTAATATAAATGACAAATTTCCCAAGCCAAAATTGACATCCTTCTTTGATGCTGATTTTTGTCAATACTGTATTGTTGATAATTGCTGCTGCTTTGGTGTCCGTTGAGCTATGTCTCATATGGACGGATCAATCATTCTAGAGTAGATCCTTGTAGCTAGACTGAACAAGGCATGCATTTTGGAGAAGACCCTAGTAGCTAGAATAAACATCCTTGACGGCATGCATTTTGGAGAAGACCCCAGTAGCTAGAATGAACATCCCTGAAGGCATTCTGGAGTAGACCCTTGTAGCTAGAAGTCATGCATTATAGAGCAGACAATAGTACTGTAGCTAGGCTGAACATCCTTGAAGTCATGCATTTTAAAATAGACTCTACTGACTAGAACAAACATCTCTGAAGTTAAAGCCATAATACTGGTTTGAACTTGAAGGACTCTGGATTAATTGTTTACATTATAGCATAGTATTAAAGTGATAATTATATACATGAACACTGGTGTCAGATAAGAAAGATCTGATTGTAGTTGAAGCAACATGTTTCCCAGTAATAGGAAAAAACTTCCCATGATCCCATACTGTTTACCACTTGCTTTTCACAGTGTTACAGTTAATGTGACAGTACGGTGAAATATAAATAGCCAATACTGTATTTAGGTAATACTGCAACAATACCAAGCCATGTTTTACCTGATTAATAACACCATGCATAATGCAGCATGTATGGGATTCTGAGGCAGTGGCATGCTAAATGAGATGTCATTCCATTGAGAATAAAGCACTGTCTACATTAAATTTGAGTCATTATCATGTAAAAGCCAGGTCTAGCTTCCATTTTCATAATTATCCTGTTTGTAATTTATTGACATCACTTTCCATCTTGTCTCTCTGGTCTGTCACAACAAGTTTAACTCTGGTCTGTCACTACAAGTTAAAGACTGGTTTTCAAACTCTGCAACAGTGCCAGCAGGAGCCTGGGAAACCTGACATTTTCAATCAGAACCAAACTGACACTGAAAGAGGTAGTTTTAGTGAAAATCCCATGGCAATGCCACCATTTTTGAAAGTGTAATGATAACATGATTTTTGATATGGCAACTATGGTTGCCATGTTGGAGGTCAGGGACTACTACTGCTACAAACTGTTACTGCTGTAGTGAAAAGCCCATGCCAGTACAAGCATCCATTTACCAGTAGTAGCTATACGAGTTCAACATGGCCAAGACAACTATATGTACTTTGAAGGTTAGAAAAGAATCATTTAATAAAGGACAAAGTTCACAAGAAGTGTTTGTGTGAAAACTGCATTTCAATATGACCATCTCTTTAGAAGAAGCATGATTATTGTTTAGACAATTTGGGAGATCATATCTGCATCATTTCAAACTGCACAATTATAAGTTTTACAATCAAACCATCCATGTTGATATGACCATCTGCATAGAAGTAATTGAAACAAGATTTTCAAGATAGTGGCCATGTTGTAAGTCAGATATGCATCTTCTCATTTAGAATCATATGTATGTAACAAATCCCCAAAAGACTATGCTCAAAACTTGTCGATATTGACATCCGCTTCACATTAATCTCACCTGTCATTAATAGCTACTTTTTAGAGATCCAATACCTATTTCATCGAGTAGTCAAGCCTCTGTTACGCAACCAGTTGAATTTAGAGGCCAATTTTTCAGTTCCCACAGATGGCAGTTTAGGCATGCGTGTGTTTGTGTGTGTGTGTGTGTGATTTGGCTCTTTTATGTAGTTAAACATTTTTTCAGTCATGTCACTACAATGTCTGCAGTGTTGCAGTTTATAGTGATGTCTAGCACTGGGGCATCATGCTGCCGACATGTAGCATCATGTCCCACCCAGTCACATTATCCTGGCACCAGGCCGACCAGTCCTAACACTATCCTCTTAATGCGTCTAGCGAGGCAGCTGTTACTACCATTTAATAAGTCTTTGGTATGACTTGAGGTGGACTCGCTAACCACTAGGCCACTGGAGCGGTCGTTCAGGCATGCATGTATAGGCAGGGGTTGAACAGCACATAAGCACAATCCTGGCTATACAGTACCAAGTAAAAGCTAGTTAGCAAAAATGGTAAGAATAAAAACCATGCCAAATTCAATCAAAAGTAAATATGCACCACAAGACAATAAAAAGGTAAAAGCTCCCACAAAGGTATCCAAAACAAAGGGAAAAAGGACAAATTCTCTAAAATACAAAGTTAGTACTTTTCAAAGTAAAACCACTCTGTTCAAAAGTCAACCACTTTCTCTGTGGTGGAATGTTATGGAACTCATCCCACAGCAAAAGGATAGCCTCAATGAATTGCTTCTTATGGCATGCAGAAAGACACATCAGACCTGTACCCCATTCCCCAGCCTGTGGCATTAGGCTGCTTCAGAAGGATTTGACTGTTATGCTACAAATTCAACAATGCATGCAGGTTCTTTTTAAGGAAATATATATAAAAAACTGTCAGATTATTTTAAAAAAATATACTTCCCCTACATTTTGTCAATAAATTGTCATTTGAAAATTAAAATCACATATTCTGAATCAGTCCATATGAAGAATGCTTCTATTTGTGCAACTATGTAACAAGATTAGTTACTATTAGTACCGTTCAGTTATTTTGCCTTAAGCCTGCTTGCTGTTTATGCTCATATATTAAAACAGCTGCACTTACAAATTTCAGAGAGGGTCAGCAGGGTCTGTTCTACCATGCATGACTGGGTGAATCACACTAACGTTTAAAATCATGTTGGGCCGAAAAATCAAACAAATGCTCAAAAAAATCACACATTATCTTTTCAAGCCCTACATTAATTTCTATATTATTTCCCTCCATTATTCAGAAAATTAGTATACCACTTTTTTCAAATACAGGAGAACTTCACCATAAAATTTTCAGTTCTAAAATAGACCCGGTCATAAAAATCTTGTGCCCAAGAAACTTGACTACCAGGTGGCTGGGTGGGAACTCGGCAATTACACGAGATTACTTTTTTAACATTAAAACATAACTGTAACACATTTCAGTTACTGACTGAAAATAAAGGCACTTTTAGGGCTAACATTTACAGATTTAAGTTTCTGAGCAAATGAAATTGCACTGAACTACCGTCTGATTTTGAGATTTGATGGACGGACTTTACACTTATACATACTGTACTAGGCATGCACTATTGTCATACAAGCTTATTCAAAAAGATCTATGCAGGTGCCAAGTTTCTGTCCATCAAAATAACCATGACTGGGCCATTTTACTACTGAATAACTGTGAGAGCAACAAATGATTTCATTTAACACCACCACAAAGGACAGGTAACATGAATATTGAGTTGACTATTTATTTAATCCCATTCAATATTCAATGGAACACAGAGAAAATTGCAGATATATTCTACTCAAAATAAAGTAGTCAAAGGAAGGATATACTACTACAACTTTTGTTTTTGTTATCATTCTTCTTTCTTTTATCATACACAGTTTTGTGTATCAGATGGTGATCAACACATGTACAAGAGTTCCAGAGAATAAGTCCAATATGCATAATAAATATGTCGATTATGCAATACAATCTGTAGAAAATTCTAAACTTCATGATTCTTACTGTAACCTAAAATGGACTGCTCCAGTGGCCTAGTGGTTAGAGCTTCTGCCTCAGATGCAGGAGGTCATAGGCTCGAACCCTGGGTGGGACATAATGCTACATGTCTGCGCACGATGCCCCAGTGCATGATATCACTTTAAACTGCCACAATGCAGACATCGTAACAATATGACTGAAAAATTGTTAAAGCTACGTTAAAAATCTAAATCACACTCACACATAACCTAAAACTAACCTAAGCCATACAAAAAACATAAAAAACAAACAAAAAAGCATTCACTCATTTCTTTTCCCTATTTTATGCTCTGGTATCTCAATTTAACAAAAAGGTCCCCACTCCTCCATATTTCAAAACAATGACTACATTATTAACTCTTAGGGCCTACTGAAAATTCACCATTCCATTTGAAACAGGTGTGGAATTTTATAACTATGAACAAGGTATTATCAGGATTGCAAATATGGGCCACTATTATCAAGCATACAGGTGATGATATTTTGTGTATGATTCTGTAGAAAATTATCATGAATCATCTGTTGTAAAACAAACCCTTAACTCTGGACTAAAACTTACCCTTCCAATTCCATACCAAGGTAAAGGTACCAGAGTGACAACATACTGTTTTTCAGGAATTCTGATCATATTATTAATGACCAGTATCTTGAATGTGGTTCAAAACTTTAACATGCCTGCATAGCTCTTTTAATGCAAAATGCAATTTGCAGAAACTCAGGTGGCATAAAGAGCGAATTAGTTGTACTTGTTATCGCTGTAGGAGTCTCACGAGTTAACAACTAACAAGTACCTGACACTGTAAATTGTACCCACTAAGTCAATCTATTAATACATCTACAAACACCCGTATACATGATGACTTTTTCAAAAGGAAAATAAATCACAACAAAGTGAAATGTTAATCCATGTGTATACATTATTGTACATTAGAAATGCCATGTAAATATTTGAATAGCAGATAACTGTTATAAAATTCTCCATCTTCCCAGATGTTATTAAGATCCAATAGAAATGTGTGCATGCTGCTACATGATGTTGCATGTGTATACCTTTGGAGACTCAAGTTGCAATTTACCATACTGGGTTTGGTAACAGTTCAGCTCTACAGTATGTCACAGAACCGCACCCTCACCTCCGATGTGTTGTGAAATATATGCATTTTTCAAAAAGGTCAGATTTCCTACAATTACTGGTATTAATGCAAGATAACACACCAATGATAACAATGTACATAAATTTGTAGTATCAACATGCCTCCATGATGTTGGCACACAGACAGACATGCCAGAAAGACCATATGTACATGAAAATCAGTACCTTCTATGGCAGCAACTATAAGGCACAAGTCTGATGCATCTCTTGAAGCATGTGAACCCCTTAAAATCTACAATAGTACAGCTCTTGAAGGCAATGTACAATACTGAATAATTTATGCGAAAGCTAAACTTTCAGTATTTATTCTAGACATATGATTACATAATTCATACTAATTTCTCAAAGATCACACCAAAAAAAAATCAACTGAATGCAGAGAATTGTGCATTATATTTGCAATCCAGAGTTTTACTTTATCAAATCTCTCCTAGACTTAGAAATTCCTATTTGTCTTCAAAATGTAGTGGGGAATTTCCTCCTACATTTTCAGTCCTAGAATAGACTTTGCATTTTAGTACACATGTACAGGTTTCTTGCACTTTAATATCATTTAAACTTGTACAGCACAACCAATCCTGAAGGACCACCCCTTCTGCCAAAAAATAAGTCTCTCAAAATATGTGGTCTTTTATGACAGGTCACAACATTTTATAGAGATCACTGACATGTCATTAGGCATGGTCATGTAATAGTCTGGTTGGCAGAAAGACCACAGGTTTACTCCAAATATGATGACTAATTGCGATGTTGTTGAAATAATTATATTTCTCCTTTTTGCAACTGTCATTCAATGTGACTCAGATTACATACATTGGTAATACTGTCATTCAATGTGACTCAGATTACATTCTTTGGTAATACTATCCTTCAATGTGACTCAGATTACATTCTTTGGTAATACTATCATTCAATGTGACTCAGATTACATTCTTTGGTAATACTATCATTCAATGTGACTCCGATCACATACACTGGTAATACTGTCATTCAATGTGATTCAGATGACATTCTTTGGTAATACTATCATTCAATGTGACTCCGATTACATACATTGGTAATACTATCATTCAATGTGATTCAGATTACATTCTTTGGTAATACTATCATTCAATGTGACTCAGATTACATTCTTTGGTAATACTATCATTCAATGTGACTCAGATTACATTCTTTGGTAATACTGGTTCTAAAACTGATGATGACCTTTATTTTGAAGTTGTCTTTGTTCCTCTATCAAATTGATGGTTTGATAGAAAAGACGAAATGAATATGTTTGCATCCCAAATTACTATCAAGTATGCTTTGAATAAAAATGTTTTTAAAAGGGATATTTTAATGTAAGAGCTCATTACATTAGTGATTATTTGGAAACAGGTGTGTTCCTTCTCAAACACTGATTTTGGTGCCAATTACATTAAGTGGAGGAAGAACCCAGGAAAACCCAGAGAAGAACCACTGACCCACTGGAAGCTATTAGCAAAATTTCTCATGTAACTTCATAGATCGAGCTTGAGACATGAACCCGCATGGACAGAGGTGAGATGGAAGTGATCCAAAAAGGCAAGTGCTTTAGATGTTCGACCACATGGAGTCCTCTTAGAATATTAAATGGAATATATGGTGATGATACAAGTGTTGTTTTCACAAATTTCTGAAATATGTATGTTACTGACTATTCTGTTGTTTCTAGCAATGCTGGGAAATATGATACTAATTTCTACACACATGAACTTGACCAACTTTTACAGTTGGTCACTCTTAGCTAATTACTACCTTTAGGTTTTACCACAAAACTAAGCAAATTTTACCTGTTGACAATAATATATTGTCACAAAAACTGAGATGGCAAGAAAATACAAAGTTTTTTAAATTAAAAAAACTGATACAGGTAAACTAGAATCACAAACAAATTGGACAAATCATATTGATCTTAATTTGTGTTTATAAGGATCAAGCAGTCCTGTATAATTTTTAATGTCATTTAACTTTTGCATATGCAATTTATTTGAAATAATTTGCACAGTATGAGAGTTTGTCTTGTTCCTTCTCTGCAACAGTGGTTCTGCCAACCAAAGCTCTGCACATATCTAGTTGTGATATCAGACGTTCATTCTCAGATGATCCCTATAATCAATAAATCTGTGCATGGTAAACAGAGTCTTTCGAGATATGTGAACTCACAGCAATGGTCTCTCAAGACAGGTTTTACTGTCTCATAAATGTTCTGTCAGCTCAATAGATACACTAGCGTAAAATACAAAAAAAATATACTCATGTATAAGTTGGATCCAACTACAACCTGCATAGACCAAAATCTGCTATTTCTTAATCAAACCACTTGATCTGGGTTCATCCAATTTGTTAGAAGTCATCAGCAGAACAAATAGCCCACAATATGTTGGTGCATTATGCTATGGTGGATCTTGGTTTATGTTATTTGCAGTCAGCCCAACTAATAAGTGAGTATATATGGTACAACCAATGTACCATCTTAATTATACCCTAAATTCAGACCACATTCCAGATAAAAGATATGGCTCATTTCTAAATTAGATATATTTTAGTTTAACAACTGGGAGTTCAGTTATCATTTTATTCACAGTTAGAGGTCAAATGACTAGATTTACAAGTAAACCATTTGTTTGTTTGGGGATATCATTTAAGTATGGGAGATAAATAGACACTCATTATTAATTTTTATCTATAATCTCCTGGAAGAAAAAGATGAAATCAGGCAATAAATAGTTTAAATGAAGGGTGATATAATAATTTTTCTTCCAGAAAAATAAGACATAACTTCCCATCGAGCACATATTTAAACTTTATATATATGAATTTGAAACTGTATATTCACCACAATAAAATGATTAAACTCTGTTAACTTTGCAAGATCTCCTTTTAAAATAAGTTTTTAAACCTGTTAATGCAAAAGTGGACACCCCCACCCCATAACAGAAATCTGTTCATGCAACACAGATGCCCTTATCAATATGATGCAGTGAAAGAAAGCTTGGTTTGATGTGCATGGACAAAGTTCAAATGTGAACAGGGGCCACAACTGTCAAATTATATTAGAAAAGGTTGAAAATTGAACTTGACCCAGGTCTTTTCCACAGGGCTTTATAACAACTTTGGTTAGAATCCAATAAGTCCTTCAACAGTTAAGATTAAGGTGTGATGTGAGTGACTTGACAGGATCAAGCACAGCTGACACTATATACCTCCATCAGTGAGTATGGTGCTGGCACCAATGGCAGAGGCATACAAATTGCATACGAAGAGAAATGAATAGCAATATTTTTGACAATGAGGCAGAAAGATTACTATATACCCGGTACTCCAATTCTGTTAGAACAGTTAATAGCTTATGGCTCTTGTGTTTTATTTATACATTTAGGCAACAAAAATGTTAAACTATTTAAAAAAGTTTGAAAAATAATTCTACAACACTGAAGCAGGTCTACTGGGTGAAAAAGTATTTCTCTTTCTAAATGTGTGTGTGTTTGTGTGATTTGGATTTTTACAGTATCTTTAAAAAAAGGTCAGTCATATCACAATGATATCTGCAGTGTGACACTTTATATTGTTGTCTAGCACCGTGGCATCATGCCGCAAACAAGTAGCATTGTGTCTCACCTGGTCACATTATCATGACACCAGGCCGACCAGTCCTAACACGAACCTCTAAATGCTGAACGCCTAGGAAGGCAGTTGTTAGTACCATTTTTGTAAGTCTTTGGTATGACTTGGCCAGGGTTCGAACCCGCGTCCTCCAGCAGCTGATGTGGATGCTCTAAAAACTAGCCCACTGGCGCAGTCTGTCTCTTTCTCAGTTATGTAAAAAAAAAAGGTCATGGTTTCCCTGATTCCAGATGGGTAGAGTTTGCTAATAAATCAAAATATTATTGATACTAAGACCAAATGAAATTAGCTGTTTCCTGTAATCTGACCAATCTTTTAAAGAATCCTGCCAACTCAATTTAATTTTTCTGACGTATTTTTGAATGAAAGCAATTTCTGGAAACTTTTGTATCTAGCTCTAGATTTTTTTCATCTTTTCTGTATTTAGTGTTATGGATATCTATGTTTTTTGTAACTCCTTTTACATGATTTTGTCTAATTTGTGTAACTTTTATTTATGACTGTAAATTGCAGTGATTATCCTTATTTAAATTTCACATGTGCATAGGTTCTATTTTAAGATATTATAGAATGTGTGTGTGAGTGTGATCTGGATTTTTAATGTAGCTTTAAAAAAATTTCAGTATTACAGTAAAATCTGTCTTGAAAGACCACTGCTATGTTGTTACGTGTAGGCTCGTACAAATGTAACAGAAGAAAAGAGTGAAGTCAACAAGCTTTGTATATTTTAACAAAATAATTTATTTTCCTAGAAAACAATGTAAAAATTGGTAAATAGGACTTACAGTTTGTGAATATAATCCAAAATTTGATCCAAAGAATGAAAACACAAGTCCTATCACTAAATAGTTCTATTAGAATCCAGGTTCAAATCTCGACAACGTACAAATATGGAAGGCGATGAAGTCAGATGTGGTCCAATGTACGAATATCAACAATTCCTCAACTGAATCACAGTTATTGTTTCCGAATAAGTCCAGAATAAATTTCCATGAATACCTTTCAGAATTTTTTTATAAGAAAGTCAACTTGTTGAGTTTCCAGGAGAATAAATTATTAAATTCAAAAATCAGATGAAAAACAAACAATCTGGCAACAAATAAAAATAACACCTTGTTCCTTCAAGATGTTAAAACGATCTGCCAGAAGAATATTAAGAATGCGTATTTAAACCCTAAAAACATCATTTAAAGTCTTGCGACATGGGTCATGTGGTCTCTTACTACAAGAAATCTATCACGTAGGCCAGTGTAGCCACACTTAAAAACCAATAATAAATAAACGTTGTTTACACATGGTGATCACGCAAGGAAAGTATGGCCCTGATACTGACCAATCATTTTAACTGCCTGTTTACAAACTTCCCCAACCTAAGACGAACTAGGTTAACTAAAAATAATTCTCATGTAACACGTTTTACGTCTTAGATAAATAACATTTAGTAAAAGAAAATATCGAATTACTGAAAAAGAATTTCGAATCCTTTCAATAATCATTACAAAAAAATGTAATGAAACAAAAATAAAATAAAAAAGAATTTTAAAACTAACACACAAGCAGTTTAATTACATATACGTAACAATGTGAGACCACCTGTCTTGAGAGACCACATTCTTAATGCACAAATTTATTGGTTATATAGGATTGTGACCTGTTATGGGAGACACCTGTCTTGAGAGACCATATTTTTTTGGCAAAAGAGGTGGTCTTTGAAGACAGGTTCTACTGTATTGCTATGATGTCTGCAGTGTGGAAGTTTATAGTGATGTCTAGCACTGGGGCATCATGCTACAGACATGTAGCATAATGTCCCACCCAGTCACATTCTCCTGACACCAGACCAACCAGTCCTAACACTAACCTCTTAATGCTGAGTGCCTAGCAAAGCAGCTGTCAGTACCATTTTTATAAGTGTTTGGTATGACTCGGCCAGGGTTTGAATCAACAACCTACCACATCTGAGGTAGAAGCTCTAACCACTAAGTCACTGGAGCGGTATATTAAAGTACATAAAACTGCATTTGATCTATAATAGCTAGTTACATACATGTTGAGAGTTACTAATAATAGAATCATTAGGATATACGTTTACAAAATTTGGGCTTTTCCCCACTGGACAGGCTGGTCAGGTGTTATTTTAGAAGAATTAAGTTAATTCCCATTGATGGTTTCAATGATAAGAATTCTTCTATGATGTTAGAAATTTATGATTTGTCAAGTAGGCAATAACGATAATACGCATGTTTTAGCTCTTTTGCATATATATATAAATACATGTAGATGGATAATTTAAGCCATTCTCATCTCATGTTGTTGTTGTTGTTGTTGCTGTTGTGGGGCTTAATGCCATTTTTCAGCACACGATAGGCTATACATGGCGGCCAGTATTAATGGTGGAGGAAGAAACTGGGAAATCCCCGGAAAGAACCACCGACCCACGAGAAGCTACTGGCAAGCTTTCTCACATATCCACATTTCGCTGAATCCTAGACTCGAACCCACGCAGACAGAGGTGAGATGGCAGTGATCCGTAACGGAAAGCGCTTTAGACCACTTGAGGCCCCTGTTCTTGTTGTAACATCAGGTCTGCAGACATATTTTATGTTGTATTTAGATATTATTTGAGAGGAAAAACTGTTTGAATTATTCATGGAAATAGAAAGTGCTCATTGGGCTATAATATTATTATGGAACTATTGTGAATTATTCAAAGGAGTTCTGGACGTCATTTTGATGTTATGATTCTTGGCAGACCAGTACATTTCCAGTTCTGAAATTTATACAGTACTTTTCATTCTTCTGGACCTTAATTGAACTTTTTGCAGGATAATATGGATTCACTTCATAATACTGTAAGTTCCTTCCTCTCACACTTTCATTTATAACTTTGATAATGAAATTGTAAAGTTTTACAAAACTAATTGGTTTGTTTTTCTGTTACTCAGTATATGACCATAAAGTCATAACATCAGTATTGACCACTTGGAATACTCCATGGATCTTCGAAACTAGTAAAAATGTGTGTGTGTGTGATTTAGATTTTTAATGTAGCTTTAACAATTTTTCAGTCATATCGCTACGATGTCTGCAGTGTGACAGATTATAGTGATGTCTAGCACTGGGGCATCATGTCGTAGACATGTGGCATGATGTCCCACCCAGTCACATTACCCTGACACCAGGCCGACCAGTCCTAACACTAACCTCTTAATGCTGAATGCCAAGCAAGGCCCGAAACTAGTAAAAGGTAAACAAATACATATATTAAATAATATACATAACAACTCATAGTAAAACAGCTCTGATGAACTAATGTTTCTTCTTACTCACAGTAATTGTACCAACTTAATTCACTCTTGTGACAAGATATATTATTTTTACTTGGCATGCTATGTAGATCTTTATATGCATTTTTATTCTTCATTCAATGGATACATTCTAGATGACATATATTAAACAGTTTAAAAGTAAAGTAAAAAATTCAACAGAACATAAGAGAGTTCAAGACACTATTCCAGTTACAGTGTTGTCTCAAGGTATACTGCAAATATTCTCAACCATTTACAATGGAGATTGCAAACACACTTTCTTTACTCCAGTTCAATTCTGTACACATATTGTGACAGCTCTATTGACCCAGTCCACTAAATCTAGTCCATCTACTTAGAGATTTATTTATTTTCCTGTCAGGTTACTGTACATTTAGTTTGACTATCAGTTAAGCACCCATTTAGATGTTAAGATGTAAATTGGTGTGGGTCAACAATTGATCTAATTATTCACAGTTATAAAGAGAATCGTACTGAACCAAGTGATTTTTTGCAAGTCCATAGAAATGGTAACTTAGCATGCCTAAATGAGAGTGATCATTTGGCACTTGTCTGTTTTAGATGGTAGAATAAATTAACATACTGCTGTACCAATATGTTTTTGTTACTACCACAACTTCTCTTTTACATCAAATTTGGAAGCAACACTTTTCATCAATGTCAAAGCACACATTATTTATTATTTTAAAACAGGCACACAGAAACTTGGTGCGTGTGAACAGTCATCTTGTACAATTCTAGGCAAGTATCAATGCAAATTTAATTCAACTGCAAAAAAAGATAGCAAAGTTGTGTCAAAATGAGGAGTCTTGAAAGCAATATTTTACCTCCTTTTTCTCATGTGATTTGACAAGTGCCACTTCTCAGAGTAGCTTAAATTTTTGGGAAGAAGTTTTTTAATATATTTTTTTTTATTCAAAAGATACGTATTGCAAATCATAAACTGTTCATTACATAATGAAAATCTGAAGTTGAGATACAACCAAGACTGCAAAGATTTCACTTCATTATTTTCATTTTTAAAAAATCATAAATACATGTACTTAATGAAAATAAGCAAATCACAAGTATAAACTGAATGTATGGACTACATTCAGGACAATACCATATATTAAAATGTATCATTTATCATGTCATTAGCCCAGGGATCTACCTTGTACATCTTTTTTACCTAATCTGGCCATCAGGCCAAGTAAGCATATGATGTGGCCCATCCATCCATCAACTACTTGTTACCGCTCTCTCTGTGCCATATTTCTCAGCCAATTTTGCTCAAAATTTGAATATAACATCAAGATCTTGGATGAGATTGATAATGAGAACCATGCATATTAATAAATTCATCTTGCACCTAAATGGCTTAGCTTCTGAAAATTATGCAGGCATTACACTGAACTTTTAACCTAGTTTTGATGAAATAGGCTATCATCAAAATATAAATATATATATCAAAATAAAAAATATATATATAATCATCAAAATATAAATATATATATCAAAATAAAATAAATATATATATCAAAATAAAAATATCATCAAATATCATCAAAATTGCATATGACTGTCTAAGCTTGTAGCTATTCTGAAGAGGGACACACAGGTGGACCAGTGGTGTAAGCCCACACCTTTACCAATCACAACCATCTCACTTCTACTGGCATGGGTTCAAGTCCTGGACTCAGCCAATGTGGGTAGGTGAGAAAGCTTCCAGTGGATCAGTGGTTCTTACAGGGGTTTTCCCCATTTCTTCCTCCACCAGTTATACTGGTCATCATGTATAACCTATCTTGCACTGAGAAATGGTGTTAAAACAAAAAAACAAAAAAAACCCAACTACCCTGGAGTCAATATTTTGATTGAATTTTAATCAAATAATGGATGTTGGGCTATGTCAAGATCTTAAACAAGCTTGATAAACAAGATCCATACATATTAATTAGGTGATCAAGTAGCTGAACTTGTCACCAATCTGGAGGAAATATTTTTATCAGCCAATCTTGACTAAATTTGGAATATAAAGGTTCACTCAGAAGTATTGCATGTGGTTAAACTTTAATAACAATGCTGACTGGTCTGGTCTTGTGCCATCACAAAATGCGTGCACTTCTGTATCTGCCATTTTGATCTCTAGCCACATAAACTGGCATCCAACAACATTGTTCCTCCAACAAAATTATGAAGGTACATCTCATTTTGGGCTTTAGGATATCCCAATACATCACATTATGTTAGGCATGCCAACTACATGAGACCGAATTTGTAACTTTTTCCTTTTTTTTTCTTCATATAAAACATTGAAATTTTAACCATCTTTGTTGTTCCTTCATAAACAAATAGATCCATCAATAAACAGAGACATAAACAAATGGAAACAGATAATGATTTTCAATTTTCATATTTATAAAAGCATTTCAAGAATACTCAGTTTGGTCATCTGACAAAGTAATCTTCTGTTAGGCACATGTTTCATTTTAATAATACTGATGATGAAACGTCTTTCAACAGTTCTCCCTTTCTTTCAATTTCATCCTCCTTCCATTAACTCCACCACAAATACAATATTTGACCGTATTAATTAAAATTGGTGTCATCTGTCTTTGGAACCAGCACTTGGTTTTCCGAGATGTGTAAGTTCTGGCATAATACACATGCTATTAAATTTTAATTCTGTAACTGATATTGTATCCTGAAGATTATTGTCTGGAAATACTTTTTCATTAGGCAATCTTGCGGACATCATCCAAATATTTTTTGTTTAAATCGCAATATTGTCTACTTGTCAAAAAGAACTGCATTTCTATCTGATACCAATATGCATGATTGCAGTTTAACATCAATATTCCGTCTTTCGATATAAGCTAGGGAACTTCAAGATTTATTTCGTCTTTCATGCTACTGGGGCACTTAATTTAAAGTATAATCTATGTATCATTTCGATGAAGTAAATATCCTTATCAACAATGAAGTCAGATTTCTATCTTGAATATGCATGATGACTGATGTTGACAAAGGTTTGTTAGGGAATCAAAATGGTGGCACAGTGTGAGTGCTACTCATTGTGGGTATTTGCATAAACAATCAATACTACGTCTGTGAAAACAATCCATATGAGTGTAATAAAACAGTTTTAGACAACTGGCCTCTTTACTTATTGTATTGTTATAGCTTATGTTAAATATGTCTTTCCTGTAATTTGAATCAAGTAAAATTCTTTTCAAAAATGTGTTTACATGTGTTTTCACATTTAAAATAGCCCATGCGCACTGGAGCACTTCTGTTGTCAAATCATAATTTTTTAAAGAGGGGATGTTAGTTTTCATGCTCTTCAATTTCAGAAGTCAATAATCAATAATACACACAGCCTGCAATCCCATAATGCCTAAATAGAAGTGATCTGTTTTGAAAATCACAGAACTCCTTCAGTGAGAATGATACTCTACTTACCAAAAAGAATTGCCAGGAATCCAAGATAAATCTGGTTTTTTTTTTTTATCTGTTAAGTATTAAAATCCTGGGTTTAAAAAATTCTATTGCCTGGGAAAACTAACATGTAATGCTATCAACCGTTTTTTTCTTCAATGTATGCCTGATTGGTTAACAACCAATATATATAATTTTTTTTAAAAAAAGATCATTTTAAAACTTATAATGGAATCTTATATACTTTTCAGTGACAAACAATTGATCCTCACATTGTCTCTCTGGGTAACTACAGCAGGGTGCCCAAATTATCTCCATATACATGTAATTCCATAGTGGAATGGGTGTCTGCTATTGGTAAGTAGCCACACATGTGTTTGGTTACTCATTATCTGATTAAATAATTAGTCTATACTACCAGGGTGAACCCATAAAGAAAGGAGATTCTTGAACATTTGTCTTTTGTTGACACACTTATATCCACTATGGTTTCTTTGCCTTGGCAAACTAAATGCCTGATCATAGGCATTACAGATCATTAGTATTACAGTTTCTCATTGGTAGAAATGGATAGTTGCTGTTGAGCATGTGACAGTTGCTTCTATTGTCTAGCTTCAGCTAAAGAAATATGGCAGATTTATATAATGAAATTAATCACAATCATTGTTTAATACAGTTTTCTCACTATTAAGACACTGATTAATAGTATCAGATTAATAATAACAATAACTATAATCATATAACTTGATAAGCAAATTATATGGATATGCTTCTGGTCAAGAAAGCTAATGAATACCAAGACAACATTAAAAAAGGAAATTATTCAATTACCTTTTAGTCAGATAACACTTTTCCATTAGCAATATATCTATATCTATATATATATATATATATATATATATATATATATATATATATATATATAGAGAGAGAGAGAGAGAGAGAGAGAGAGAGAGGAGAGAGAGAGAGAGATACACACACACATTGTTAAATATTTTTGATTACAGCAATCTTGGGGACAAATGCAATAATTTAGTGGGCAACCAGAAAGGATTGTCAAAGATGCTTACCCTTGAAGGACAACCATGGGTTTTCAAAATTTTCCTACACCCAAATTATCTGATATTCTTGGAGTTATATCCCAACATGCCAAATTTGGTAATAAAACTACTTCATTCGAATGAGTGTAGACTTTGGTATGTACCAAGATTGAATTGATAATGAACAAGAAATGCTTGGTCATCTCTGAACTCCAGTGTGATAATTGTGAAAAAGACTACATTGGGGAGACCACTAGAAGCCTTGAAACAAGAATCCCTAATAGTGGTTGGTGAACATTGCATAGCATCAGGGCATTCAGTCTTTTCGGATAACATCAGAGAGAATAATATCCTAAGGAGAAAAATAAAGGTAGCTATTGAGATCATGGAGGGGGATCCCATGTTGAACAATTCCGGATTGGATCTACTGCCTTTATATACTGAAGGATTTTGTAACTTATTCGATATTTAGTTGATCATGTGACTACAGTCCAGATGCCATTCCTCCGATGAAGGACTTGTGACAAGGTTGAAATCTAAGGAGTGATTTAGTTTTCTACAGAAGGCATCTATTCTTGTTCAGAACTATTTCATCATTTCTGAGATACATGCAACAAGTTCACAAAGTTACCATATATATATACTCGCTTATAAGTCAAGCCAAACTACAAACGACTGAGATTCTGATCTGCCATTGCATGATGTGGCTACAGATCAGGGTCTATGTCGTTTGTACTACTGATTACTCCTAACAAATTGCACAGACCCAGACCTGCTGGTGCATTATGTGACAGCAGATCTGGGTCTGTGCAGTTTGCAGTTGGTGACATCTTATAAGCGAGTATATATCGTACTGAAGTGGTATCATTCAAGATGTTCTTAAGCTATATCCACTAAGTGGGATAAACGAAAAATAAATTCCATTCATACTTGTTTATGTGATAATGCTTACAAGCTAGTACAGCCAAAGCTAAGCCTAAATTTTTTACATTAAAATTAATGCTGGAATGCAAGTGTTTTAATCAAAACTGAACGTTAACGTCACCATTCTTGCAAAAGTATTAATAACAAGAATTTTGAAATGGTTATTGTGCCATACTAGATGTCACATGAGTGAGGCTGTCTTGATTACAAACAAGAGTCCCTTTAAGGACTGACACTCTACTGAGTGAAAAGAATTTCCAATAATTCAAGAACATTTCTTCCATTTAACTTTGGAGTGTTGAAACCTTCTATTATATTCTTCATTGTAAACCAAGATTCTTAAATTAACTGCTATGGTTCTCACACTGGATGTCAGATTGGCACCATTTTCATTCTGGGCCAAGCCAAAACAAGTAGAAGTCTTTTGGTGAATTCCTCATGTCAATATGGTCATCCATTCAAGAGAAGGAGTAACAACAGTATTTTCAAGACATTTTCACATAAGACCAGCTAGGTATAATAAGAAGTCTATTTGTGAAAACCCCATGCTGATATAGAGATATTGTTTTGGGACACGCATAAAAAAATTAATTTTCAAGATGGCCACCATGATGATCATACTTAGGGGCAGTCTGCGTCATTTTAAGTTGGGACCAACTAGATACCATAAGAAGTCTTCTGAAACAGACTTCCTGTGAAATGACTTTCCATTTAAGAGAAATAACCATTACATGATTTTCAAGATGGCCAGTATAGTGGGCATATTGGACACTGGATCAGCACCATTTTCATTTTGGACCATTAAGAAACCAAAGAAGTGCTCTGGTAAAAAAAACCCATGTTGACAGGACTTCTTATTTTGAAGGAGTAACATAATATTTTCCTGATGACTGCCATGATGGCCATACTGGAAAATCGTATTTAAACCATTTCCTTTCAGGACCAACTAGACATCCTAAGAAGTCTTTTGGTGGAAGCACAATGTTGATATGACCAGCCATCTAGGAGGTCAGATCAGCAGCATAATAAAGTAGGACCAACTAGACATGATAAGAAGTCTTCTGGAAAAAAATCTGATGTCAATACAACGTTTCATTCAGGACAGATATCATACTGTTTGTCCTAATTTCTTTGTTGCCCATAAAACTTTACCGTAACTATTCATAGACAAAACACTAAAGAATTAAAATAAGTATAAGAATGAACTAAACTATTTTCTTTAACCAAATCGATACAGCCAACATGCAAGTACATCTATTTTTAGAAAGAGGGGTTTTCTTAATGTAACCACTTACTCTAAAGCTTAGTTAAAACAGTCCATTGATAGGATTGCATACGTAAGGTTTTATTATTTGTCTACATACTTGTAATAATGTTAGGCATTGGTTATATAGTATTTGCTTCACTGCTTTTATTCTTTGATGTTTTACAAAAATGAGCGGATTTAGAATACAACTTTGACTGTATAGAATCTGTTGAATTCCACAACATAGCATTGTCCCCTATGTTTTTTCTGACCAATATAATTGCACTTTCAAGCTAAATCTTCAATAATGTGTTTCTTAGACTCTGCTTTCTATGTATTGTATATTTTCAAAGTGGATAACGAAAAGAGACAATCTAATAAAGTGGTACTTCCCAGAACAGCATTGTCAGCCATTAACTTTTATGATGAAAATAATGTATACACAGCAGTTAAAATATTCATGTTATCAATTCTATTTCTTAATACACAAAGTCACGTGTTTTTATCATCAAATGATTACTTGTGGAAATTGAGCAGTGATAGTTGATAACTTACTCAAGAAAGGGTTAATGGTGAATCAGCTATCAAAACATATGCCTGTGTATGTGCAAGAGTTTGTTTGTCGGCACAACTGATATCAGCACCAATTGTTTGATGGCTTGAATGATACATTTTGCCCTGACCTATAATATAACATGGGAACTGACCTGGCTAATGTGAGGGAGCATCTAAAACAAGATGGTAATTTAATGTTCCTCTAAATATCACTGGGCAAAGTCATTTTCACTTTCCAAACTAGTTACCCACTTCACCTGGTGGTGTGACACCTGATTTGGTATATTAAACAGAAAATGGCATTAGTCAGTTCCAGGTGATATGGGTTTTGCTATACTGTTACAGCACTTTGGTCTTGGCCATAATACCAATCAAGAAGTTTTCTTCAAGAACTTTTCATTAAAACTTAAACTTGCTAGTACTCATTTCTGAACTTAAATGCAGTATGAAAATAACTGAATGGTATTAAAAGCTAAAACTGAAACAATTTATATTTTATTTTTGTATTTTAATTCATTTGTAAAGAGATAGTAGATTCATCTACTATTTCTAATACAGTTGATAAATGAATAATTTTAAATGCTTCATAAATGATAAAATGCTTGATAAAACAAGCTCACTCTCTGATACTGATAGAATATCTAACATCCCCTTCTGTCACTGATTTTTACGCTCAAATGTTGACATTGTCACAATGATAGTGTTAGGAATCAGTGTCAAGACTGGACATGTCAACAATAGATTATGCAGGCATTTTACGGTGCAAGATAAGTTGATATTAGTCAAATTTGCAAACTGATTACTTACCTTATAATAATCTTCATCCATTACAAAACTGTCTGCCGAAAAGGGACATAGACATATGTAAAAAAGAATAATCTTATTTCATTCCCAATAGCACGAGCTGCACTTCCCTCAACTGGAGCCCCGCGCCGAAGTTTTAAAGTTACGAGTGTTTTGATTGGTTGATATGTATATATCGTACAGATTGATATTCTCTCTACGCCTCCTGTCGGTTACCTCCCTTGAAAAGGGTGTGTGCTGTTAGGAGCAAGTCCTTTATTTACGGTATAGTTTGATCTGTGTATCTATGATCGTTTTCAATATCTACCATATTCCAAAATATATATTTTTGGGGGCTGCGAAATGTACAATGCTGTGTATTCAGTTCCCATTTCTATTGCTGCTTGCATCTACACAACATTGATTTTTGATCATTGTCATTGAAATGCTTGGCCATGCGCATGTATTGTAAAATAATGATACATCCGGTGTTCAAAATCAAAGAACGAAGCAGTACTTATTATTTGATCGAGTCGTCTTCATGAGAAATAACGTGTCAGAAGCTATGTCTGCACCACTTTTTGCTTGTACTAAATGCCATAGCAGACATCCGTTTGAGGAATTGTCATCTGCTGAACAACTGTGCAAAGTATGAAGGGATTGCTATCACATGTGTCATTCACGGTTTTCTGACATTGTAACATAGAAAAATAACCCGAATATACTTAACACAAACATAATTATTATCACAATTAAGAAAGCTTAGTTACATTATGACGAAAGTTCAGTTAATCAGTTAGTATAACATCAGTTACGTAAACGTTAGTTTCTTTATAGCAATGGCTCGTGATTGACGGGAAAATACTGAACTTGCGAGATTGCCATTCATTATAAAAACGTATCGTAATAAAAGTTAGCAAACAAGATAATTTTTTTTTTTTTTAAATTGAATTACATTTATTTTACAAATTACGAACTTTTCTTTTTCTGCACATTGAAAACATGCAAATAAAGTTTATATATATATATATATATATATATATATATATATATATATATATATATATATACACACACACACACATACATACGTTAGAAATCCAAAGCACACACGCACACATGATGAGAGAAATGAAGGGTTAAAATACATGTATAGTGAGAAGAATAAGACCAGGTGATTAGATTGTGCTTTTAAAAAAACTACAAGTGGCCTCTCATTTTTGAAGAGCACACCTGAGAGTTATATTAATTACAGTTATTACCAAAACACATTGAAATCAATGATGTACATCAAAACAGTCTTTGACAAGCAGACGTTTAAGAGTTGGCAAACTTGGCACATTTCAGCATCTTCTTTCAAACTGAGGGGCCCAGAGTGGCTGAATGGTCTAAAGCGCTCACCGTTATAGATCACTGCCATCTCACCTCTGTGTGGATGCGAATCTCGGGCATGGCCAATGAAGGTACATGAGAAAACTTGCCAGTAGCTTCTCGTGGGTTGGTGGTTCTTTCTGGGATTTTCCCGGTTTCTCCCTCCACCATTTATAGCCTATCTTGTGCAGAAAATGGCATTAAACCCTATAACAACAACAGCAACTTTCAAACTGCATGTAGTTAGGTTGGACATGAAAGTCATCAAATCTTGTTTATTTACAAATATTGTGATTAAAATGTAACATATTGTGAAATAAAAATAGTTATTCCCTATGGGTCAAAACTTGCTAAAAATAGTAATTATTCACATTATTATATCTAGTCATATACAGGAAGATCTGAACAATTTCTTAAAATTTAGGTAGCTCATTTGGCAATGGACAGGCTTGTTTATATGAGTAGGATAATCCTCAGTTTGTAAATTCATAATTTGTGACAAACATAAATTTGTAATAGTAATGGCCATTCTAGTGTCAGCCCTCTTTTGACATCCCATTTAGCTGGTATGATTGGCAGTCTCTTTAGCATGTACGCGTTTGATTTTCATTATGTATAAATTGTAGAAACTAGCTATTTGTTTTATCAGTTTTGATCAGCTCCATGAATCTCAGAAGAGGTCACTGGCATGGCATTCCTAAAGATGGTGATAGATGTGTTTGTTAAACAACTCAGTAGTAAAAAAATTAAGCTTTAAAATGATATGCTTCTTGTACTGGAGGTTTTGTGAACTAGTAAAAATAAACGAAAAATGAAAGCTTGATCCAGTTGCGACTTTTTATTTTTTTTAAATTGGTGCAAGGAAACTATAACTATAGAGCTAAATTCAAGGGCCTGATTCCAGTGATTCTGCATAAAATGCCTATGCATTTGACCCTAGCTTTTAAGTTCCAACAATCAATGAAATAGGCACAAACCCATGGCATTGCTAAACTTTATGACCGCTCCGGTGGCCTAGTGGTTAGAGCATCCGCCTCGGATGCGGAAGGTCGTGGGTTCGATGAGTCATACCAAAGACTTACAAAAATGGTACTAACAGCATCCTCGCTTGGCGCTCAGTATTAAGAGTTTAGTGTTAGGACTGGTTGGCCTGGTGTCAGGATAATGTGACTGGGTGGGACATCATGCTACATGTCTGCGGCATGATGCCCCAGTGCTTGACATCACTATAAACTGTCACACTGCAGATATCATAGTGATATGACTGAAAAATTGTTAAAGCTACGTTAAAAATCCAAATCAGTCACACACACACACTAAACTTTATTAAGTACAAGCACAGTATTTTATTTCTTTAATTTTAAAAACCACTATGCTCTCTATCAGGACAGACACAACCTGAGGAAGGAAAGGCCTTATAGATGTACATGTTCATAAAGTTAAAACTGGACATTATCAGAGCTGAATAAACATAAATATCACAAGTTAGTGGATCAACAATAGGGTTCTTGAGGATGCCAAAAATTAATTTAAAATATGTGTACTTTTAATTTTGGATGCATGAAAATTCTAACGGCCAAGGCTTTTTCTACAGAGCGTGTATCAGCTATGTGGTTTGCAGGCTGTAAAACGATTCAACTGATTGTAATGGGATTAAGTGTAGCTGCATAGGTTAGATTTTAGCAGATAAGGAGATTAAACCACCTCTTAAATGATTGCTAGCATCTAATGATTGTTTTAATGAAAAGACTTATTACTGTCTTCACTATCCAAGGCTCTAATATGTTGACCTATCTACAGCTGTAGATAGCTTAACATCTTGGAACCTTAACTAGTGAAGATGGCTATTTACACACTCATGTGCATTGACACCATCGTTTGATAAGCATCTATCTCCACATTTGCACTCTATTGTATTTTAAATCATTCTGTGATGTTTGAAACACTTGCATTTTATTGTATACTGTAGAAAAATAGAGCCAAAATCATGGGACTTGTTTTGTTTGTCATTGAAATACAATCTGTCATGTTAATTGTCATAAATTGTCTTCAAAATCAGCCTTTTTGTATGTCAAGTATATACTTTCATTTTCAAGTGATTATTACATGTGTACTATTTCATTGGCAACATTACATATTTCATTGGCAACATTACATAATTTCTTTGTGCCAAACGTAAGGCTGCATATGAGCCTGATTCTTGTGAGACTGACCAACAGAAAGTTTTGTTAATGCTTGTAGTTTTGATAAAACCAGTGCAATAAGGAACACATATTTTTGGGCCTTGTGTACATTTAAAGAAGAAACTGCAAAAGAATGGGGTCATGGAGGAAGGTCTAGAATGAAGGATTTTGATCTTAAGTTTCCATTGGAGAAGTATGTTGAAGAATGTTTTAAGAATAAAGTGAATTTAGTGTGCTGTGCTATGGTGCTTAAAGATGAAATAGAAAAAAAATACTGACAGGAATACGGCCATTTGTTTCTTCTTCAGTGTCTTGCAGATTTATTTTATTCCAAATGGAATTAAGCCAGAAAATAAACTGTAATCTCTTAATTGATTCCTACTTGCTGTTACATAAAAAACGATCACAATTATCACTGTTTGCAGATACCATAGTTTTACATTCTTTACTGTAATATTAAATATTTCACAATTATTAAGCATTATTAATCAGATGACATATATATCAATGGCCCAACAGTACATGCATAATGTTCTGAATTATTGCAATGGAAGTAAAAGTATTGTTATTGGGACTCCGTTTTTCAGGTCTGGGACAATACATTTTTCAAAGCAGGATTTCTGGACAGCAACTTTAAAAAAATCTCTGTACCATAATTGTTGTCATACACTGTAAGTTAGTAAAACTAGTTCTTATTTTTGTCCTCTAGAGGTGTAGGTTTAACATTTTTAAAGATCTGTTCCATGTATGTATGTATATATATATATATATATATATATATATATATATATATATATAAGCATTGTTCCAAAATATGCAGCTGTGGTGTACAAGTCACCTATGATTGACTAGTACAAAGCCATCAGCTACAAAATACCTATGATGCACAGTACAAAGCCATGGCTACAATATACCTATGATTAACCAGTCCACAGCCATGGATGACAGTATGAGATTCACCAGTCCAAACCATGGGTTACAATATACCTATGATTCACAAGTCCTAAGTCATGGGTTATAATGTAAAATTCACCAGTCCAAACCATGGGTTACAATATACCTATGATTTACAAGTCCTAAGTCATGGGTTACAATGTAAAATTTACTAGTCCAAACCATGGGTTACAATATACCTATGATTCACAAGTTCAAAGCTTGGGATTACAATATACCTAAGATTCACCACTCCAAATCCATGGGTTACAATTAATGATTCACCAGTCCAAAGCCATGATTTACAATATACGGTTTACAAGTCCAGAGCTTTAGCATTGATACACAGCAGCTAATTTGAAATGTTATGGTTGAAGAATATCAAGATGGTTTCAGTACTTGACAGTTAAAAGGAACAGATGGTCTTATCTTGAATTCCTGGATATTCTTTTCACCAAGTAGAGCATCTGTCTCTTCAGTGACTCTTGTTTTGTATGCTTCTGATATTTTCTTTCATTACAATTTCAGAAGTGCAGAAACCAAACACCAGTACTGAAATGCACCTATTGTCGAGCGGAGTTCCCACTAGGAGAGTAAGTGGACTACACTAGATTACCAGGCAACATTTTTAGCTTGCCTGATTGTACGACTAGGTGACCTTATGGTGTGGGCCAGCTGTCATTGTGCACTTTCCATCTGTCAGTAGTTGCTTCATACCACTGTGTAGGAAATTTTTCCAACCTGATTTTAGAATATTAGCTTATGTCACAGAGATCTCAGACAAGTTTGATAATGAGCAATGTAATGGGGTAATTTTGCATCTGATTTGGCTGAACTTGTTACGAATTGTGAGGCCATATTTCTGATTCAGCTCTAGCCAACTTTGAAAATAAGCTTACAGAGATATCACCTTGTATAAATTTCTGCAATTTTTAGAAAATTCATGGATACATTATTAATCAAATGAAGTGTATTATGACAAATGATTAAGTAAGCTTTGGGAAGGTGACGTTTCATCTAGTTATCATTATGAAACTTGAAACATTAATATGTAAAAAAAACAATTGTTTAGGAACAGAATCAGAAAAACACTTTTAGAATGCATTTATTGAAGATTTCTTTCTTACTGTGCTTGCATTATTTTCTTCATAAAATCAGTCTGAAATGGTAAGTGAATCTGTCAGATGATAATAATGGTTGATGTCGCTATGTTTAGGAAGTACCTCTTCATTACACTTCTTGCTTTTTTAATTCATTGGGCACTTAAACTAAGGAAAATATACATTTCATAGAAAGCAAAGTCAAAATATTATGTGTTGAAAGATTAAGCCCAAACATAATTTTAGATCAGAAACCCCTGGGACAATACTTGGTTTTGGAATTCAGAAGCTTTGTATGGTCAAAGCTGTTTTCTTAATCACTCTTTTTTTGTGAAACTACGAAAAGGCATTGAAGCAAATAACATCTAACCAGTGCATGACATTATTACAAGTATGTAGAAAAATATTAAAAGCTTAAATTTGCAATCCTATCTGCTAGAAAGTGTAAGTGGCATAGGTGTCAACTAGTACGGTTTACCTGTAATTTGTATGGTTTTTTTACTTTTTGGTCAGTGTTCAGCCATACAACCATTTTGTACGGTTTATTTGTAAATAATATATATATATTTTTTATTTTTGTTTTTGTTTTGTATGAATCCGGGACTCTGGACATAATATTATTTAGAACAAGAATTCAACGAGATCAGGGTGGCCTGAAACGACCAACCAAATCATACTCAAAACCGCACTTTTCCTGTGTCTGATTATGAAACGAGTTTAATTTCCTGATTCTACTCCTGTATGTGAAGATCTTGTCGTTTATCGCTCTGAAATTTGATGCTCACTCGATGTCTAATATTGACCAACTACCTGTATAGTAAGTATGTTTTCTTATTTTATACATTATTATTTTATTATTTATACTTATTATTATCTATCAAATGTATACAGTTGACATCAATTTTCATACTTCACATAGTGTGGCAGTCATGGTAGTGTAACTGTAATTCGTCCGACTTCTCTGTGTGGAGATAAAGTCGATTTATTAAAAATTGTAACAATAAACTAATTAAAAATAAATAGTCTGCTGAATTTAGCACCGGGAGTTTGTCGTGCTGTCATATTTTTGAATTAAGTTTACATAATGCAAACAGGAAGATGCATTGCCAGCATGACGGAAATAATACAGATACTGAGTGACGTCATTCTTGTGGCTCGAAAATATGTAACACTGCCAGTTTATATCCAGTTTTGACCAAAATCGGCACACCGTATAGCAAATTCATAACTTTTCAAATATCAGATACACAATTAATAGAAACGATAAACAGCCTACGAGGTACAAACTTCTGGACTGCTACTTTGTCGATTTATTTTTATTTTTAAATTTCAATTTTTTGGTAGCTCCTGGCGTAATATCTTGGTGTTTATAATAAAAAATATAAATTCGTAACATATTTGTAATCAGGAGATCTTCCTCTATCACATATCAAATATAAATTATGAAATTATGTTTTTATTTCTTTCATCTAGTTGAAATATTCCATCCATCAAATGGCTGAGCCTAACTCGAAGAATCACAATCTTGAAGACACTGACCGAGGTCATGGCAGGTTTCAGTCTGATTGGATTAAAGTCTTCCCTGGCATTGTAAATGTATCAAAATTAGGATCTTCCCATGCTTTTTGTAAAATATGCAGTAAAGACATTAAAGTGGTAGTGTCGGGCATATGTGATCTGAAGGAACACTGCAGACTGTGAGAGATCTTTTTCGATGATGAAGAAAATACATACAGAATGTAGGAAGTCTCTGAATTCAGACACAGTAGCATCATTTTTACAGTGTAAAATAAACAATAACACCTGCTGCAGAGACTTTAAAACCCCAGAATACATTTTGAAAAGTGCGAAAGGTGCATGTGTTGCGTATAATACAACACACAAGTAAAAAAGAATGAAATAAAGTTTCAGAAATGTAAATAATCATGTAAATATGTGTAAAAATACTTTGTGTATAGCATGTTGTTTTAAAACTTTTGATCTTATATAATGTATGAATACATTTTTTCATATAAGTTTTTTTGGTCTTTGTACGGTTTTTATTGGTCTGGTGTACAGGTTTTCATCTCGGGCGGTTGACACCTATAAAGTGGACATGTGAAGAAAATCTATGTTTCAAATAATAGACGTACCCACATGGCATATGTGGCACCATATTTTTTTGAGCATTTTACTGATTTATTTAGGAAAAAGCAAATAGTTCCCTCACATGACCAGTGTAATGCTTGAGTTCATCACTGATGAATAGCTATGGTCATGTGTTTTAGCAGCAACATAATTTAACGTCCAATTTCTGATGTTAATAAATATTGCCTTGCTTAATGTATATGTGCTCTTGGTGTCATGTATTTTGGCCATATGGCTATGCATCAGCATAGAGATACAATACATTGTAATTAATTTTAATTCAAAGGGATACCAAGATTATATAACTAATTACAAATAGGTATAAATAGTTAATCAAATGCCACTAGAACAAATAGTTTTATTTTTTCACTTTTAGAAACTTCACCAGAAGATTCACATTTTGAATTGACTCCCTAAACATGTATTTTTGAAGTCCAGGTTACTTATAAATGACATCTGTGACCACTGTAGTTTTAAATGGATGAATGCTATGGTGTGAACACACCTGTGCCTGTAATCTCATGTATGTGTTATAGGGGTTGTTTCAAACTAGAGTTTAGAAATGTTTTAGAGTGCCATTTTCATCTAAAGTTTTAGAAACTAAAATAAATAAATAAATATCTTGTTTATGTTACAGTTGTTTAAGTATTTGTAATTACAATACTGTAATTTGGGTACTCCTGTAAATTAAAATTAATTAGTTTGTAGTTTCTGTTTTTTTTTTCTTGAATTCATACATTGTTTAATATCTCTCCATCCAAACATAACACACTTTCAAATAAGAATATACTGGATATGAATATGATACATTGCTCCACTTCCACTTCTCAGTTCAGCTCTCTCTCTATTCTTGTCCAAAAAGAAAGTTAATTTTCCTAAAATTTTAAATCTAGCTCGACTCCTACATCATACCTCAGAAAAGGTCTGTTGGACATCCACTACTGAGTTATGGAACTTAGCTATGTTCCTCCTTTTTCAGTGCATGTTCAGAAGTAAAAATGACAGTCAGTTACGAAGTGTGATCAAACTCTGGCATAAAAAAAAACTTTAAAAAGTTCGAAACTTTGTATGTCCAAGAATGACCATGTTATTACAACATCAAAAGAGAGCTGCCTTGTTTACATTTTACATTTTTAACTGTGGCTGTGACATTAACATCAGGCACAATGGAAGATATAACAAATACACACATCAGATCTACACAAAATAAAATTGCCTTAATGTCAAAGTGAATTTCCTCTTTCTTGCTTATCTAAAGGTCTAATCTCACACCAAGATGTGCACCAAACTTTATTTTTTTATGTTTTAATTGGATAAATACAAACACAAATGCAAATTTTATTACAGATTTTCATCTTGAAAATTAGATTTCAGTCACAAATTACCAATTTTTGGGTAGGTGACTAAATGTTTTTGTGATTGAAGGTAGACAACTCTTAGCACGTCATCATGGTCTCACATGAGTTTGATGATAAGTTAGATCCACACATATTTGGTGATCAGTGGCGGCCATCTTTTTGAAAATTTTTTATCACTATCCCTCTTGGTGGGATGTTGATATTGAGTTCTTGTCTGCCTTGTTGGTCTTAAATGATAATGGCGCTGATCTTACTTACATCCAGTACGACTGTTAAGTCAGGCATCTTGAAAATATTATTACTCCTACTGAAATCCAGAAAAAATCTTTCCTATAGATCCTCCATGAAATACATTACCTGATCATATTACATTAGAATAACTTTGTATGGGTTTTCACCAATAGCTTCATAAGGAGTGTAGTTGATCCTAAATGGAAATTATGCTGATCTGACACCATGTTTGGCCATTGTGATCGCCGACTTCAAAATATTTTGATTGCTTCTCCTTAGTATATGTTCTTATCAACATGGGTTTCTGACTGAAATCTTATGTATCTAGTTGGTCCTAAGTGAAAATGGTGTTTGACTACCACATCATAGACTCATGTGGAATACTATTTCTCATATGCGTGTAACACAAAGACCTGCTCAGTTTGCTCATGGAAATTTGGCTTTGATCAATTTTGGGAATAAATAATTAAAATTACTTGCTTAGTCAGTGCCTTTCATTGTGGGGTTTATCAGTTATGGAAATGGTCCTTTAATAGTACTTGTTTAGGAAGTATGCTCAATTACTGCATAGAAATAATTTTATAGTGCTGCTTTATCAAGGACCGCTCCAGTGGCATAGTGGTTAGAGCTACGCTAAAAATCATAATCACATCATATCACATCACTGCTTTATCAGTACATTTTTGAATAAGTATTCACTTAGGCAGTACTAATTTAAATTGTTGTATCAAATAATTGTATTGCACTACTTAGAAGAAGAAGTATTCCTTTAAGCTGTATGATTTTGGATGTTACATCACATAATCTTATTGGTTTTGAAATCAGATATTTGTATGCAGTTATTTCTTTCAAAGAGCTCTAGATTAAGTACATACTTTTCATTTCGGGAATGTTGCATAATGGGAACACAAGAAGACCCTGTGGGAGTCTCATGCCTTGTTTATCCAGTATAAAGTATATACAGATAAATGGTTGTGCATTCTGTTGTGTATGGCCTTATATAATGTTTGAGATCAGAAGAGAATTGGCACACCTATAAAGGCAGGAATAAATGCCTTTCTTCCCCCTCAGGAGAGTACGAGATCCGTATCTCCTTGATCCCATGAATGTATGCAATCTTGCTCTTTTGAAAAGAAGAATACTGTCCAATTAGGGTAGTTTCAGTCCGAGTGTTAGCAGAGCATGGGACCAATCTCTCCTTGATCTCATGAAGTCAAGAGACAAAGTGATCCAGAAAAGTCACAGAACTATAGCTGGGTATGCTTGCCTTGATCACAGGAGATCAGTATGGGATCAGTCTCTCATGAAGTTAAGAGGCATAAAGCTCCTAAAAAGTCAGAGAACTCGATCAGGATAGGCACTTCTCAGACCCAGGAGGATAGAGAATTTGTCTCCTGTGGAGTAGAGAGACAGAATGTCCTAGAAGAGTCACAGCACTCAATACGGGTGATGGCCCTATGAAGGCACCAAAGACAAGATGGTATGTCACTGAGAAGGAAAAACAGCAACTTCCTTCTTTTATCGTCTGATAGAGACATACCCATTAAATCACAGTATACAAGGACAGATGTCAGATTGATACCCATCTTCACTAGCCAAGGTTCCAATATCTTAACCCTATCTACACCTTGGCAGATCAAGCAGATATTTTAGTGCTTTGTCCTAGTAACTTCTGTGGGATTTCATGAGTTGCCTCCCATAGTATGTAATGCCAGATAACCAACAGCATGTAACAGTGGTGCATTGTACATTGGCCGAAAATGGTGGAGGCAATTGTCTTGAAAAGGATACTTTATAAGTTTAACATCAAAAGTGTGACTATGTACCAGAGAGAAATCATTACAGGTGTATTTGAGTGAAATGTATTTGTACAAACACAGACCAGCAGTGGCTTATTTATGAGTCCATTCAAGTTGTGTGCTGCCCTTGTCTTGGTCATGTAGGAACAGTGTTCAGATATGAATAGCTTAATTTGATTGGATGCGGTGGCTTGCCCTTGCATCCAGTAAAATTCACAGACCTGAAGCACAAAAATATTTGCTCGATCCACCAAGGTTTAGATAGTGTTAACATATGGGAACCTTGGTTAGCAAACATGGTTGATACCTCTCCCCACCCCCAGTCTCTATTCTATTGATCATTTCAGTTGGGGGTAGGGAGTCAGCATCACACTCTTTCCTCTCTTCCTTTTTAATCCCCCATGAGATGTAGGGATATTCATTCCAGAGAAGCAAATCTTCCTTCTCATTAATAGCACCATGGATACCCATATGAACATCTTGGAGCATTTCAGAGGTGGAAGCCTTGGAGCAGTTCAGAGGTGGAAGGTGTTAGACAGTGCCGGATTAAGCTAGTGGGGGGCCTGTGGCGTATGTTATAAAGGGGCCCAAAATTAAAAAACCCACATAAATATTAAAACACATAAAATTTTAACTTGCATAGTAAAGTAATTGTATTTTTTCATTTGCTATACAGCCAGATAATACGACAAATATGTCTGACATTTCAGTAATAGTATTATATACATGTAGGTAATTGATAGCTTGAAAGCATTTAGTGTGGCGCTCATGAAAGTGCGGGGCCTGTAGCATATTCTACTTCTGCTACTAGGATAATCCGGCACTGGTGTTAGACCTACAACCTTTTATCATGAGGAGCGAAAAAAAAAATAAGGGCTGGTCCCTTCCTGCTAGGTGACTGAGGAGGGACAACAGGCATTTATGTAGCTCTAGAGGTTTTGTGAGTAAGAGCTGTCCCTCAACTCCATGTGAGCAGTTGCAGGATCTCATGAGTTCACAGACAAACCAGCAGTCAGTTCATCTTTCTCCTTAGGATCCCCTTTCTACCTGTTGGTTCAGGAGGAGGATGGAGAGGTGTAGTCTCATGATAACTACATTCTCCCCTAGATTTGTGTACTAAGCCTTGTGCACGGAGAACAAGAAAATCCTCTCCAGTTTTGAGAGACCTTTTGAGGGCAGTATCACAACCATACCTCCTTTTACTCCATCTGGCCATGATAAAGGAGCTTTCCCAAAAGTTTTTGAGAGGCCTGGACATTGCTGGCAACATAAGGAGTAGGCTTGCCACCCCACCCCCACCCCACCCTTGCTTTGGTTTCAGGATCCATCTGCAGGGCTCACTGTCCTGCTTGGCATCTTAAGCTTCTTCCTTCCCTCACCCAGCCCGACTTGGATTCTGGGATGTTGCAAGTGAGGATTTCTATGGGACCTGGGTTTGCCTTCCCATCAAGATGCTGGGACAGTGGAGCTTAAAGCTTATGCTCTAGTAACCATAGCCATTCATGCCAATCAATTTTTCTGCAGCCTTCTTCAGTCTTCTTTTTTTTCAGAATCTTTTTGTCTCCAGCTGCATTGCAGAGCTAGCTGGAGGTGATTGCCAAAAAAAACCTTTGAGGCCTGCTGTGTCAGTGTTCATGGCATTGTTGGCAGAGCTGCTTTACCTCTACAGGGATGTTGCTCTGTACACATGAAAGTCATACTGGATCACAGTAAGAACCTTCTTACGGTTGCTGCAATGGAGCTTGAGACACTCTTTGTAGGTCTTATTCCTTATATGGCATCTCGGTTGACTTGTCCCCTTTTCCCAAGGGAATGGAGTTGGGAGGGACCTAAGAACTTGAACCCTTCCTTGCCATGAATCCCTCTCTCTGGTATCACCACAGATGCTTGCCTGGCCCTCTTTTCAGAGGTTTGGTTGGACATAACAGAAGATGTTTGGGTCCTTTTTATGGTAAAGGAAGGATGCATCCTTTGTTCCTGGAAACATACTCCATTTGCAGTTAGATTCCAGTACCAACATGGAATAAAAACAAATCATTATCAAGAGAGATATGCTTTGCGAATGAGGGAGTGTAATGTGAAGTGATATTTGTCAACTGTGTCACAAACTGCAAATATTATCTTGTTCTTAGTTGTCTTTTTATATATAAAAATGCAGACCCATGAAATTCATCATTGGTAATGACTAACTTTTGTGATTTTATTTTTTGCATTCCACACTAACTAAATCTGTTGATGGATCAATCTGTCTAGTGACATAAGAGTAACGAAATGAAAAGAACACAAGTTTTGATGTTATTCTAGAAATAAATGTTGATCATTTCAAACAAAGAAATCTTGTTTAATTTTCAATGAACAATAAAACTAAAATGTATCCAGTTCACTCAAAAAAGGGACTAATACACAGCGTGTTTAGTGGTTCACATTTTAAGTGTACAAAAACCATATGGAATAATGTTTCAAATTCCTTCTGTATAATTTATCCTGAAATTAAAGGTAATTTATGTTTTACAGGAAAGGGAGCACAAACTCCAGCTGCAAAAGGTGCACATACAATCTGAAAGTATATGGCAAGGTATGTTATAAGAAGTGATTAAAGTTTATATAAGAATTCAGTATTTGCAATCTTGAGATTATTCTTGCTAGGTTGTTCAGCTAAGTACTGTAATGTAAAAACATTATTTTTAAGTGCGTAGTGAACCTTTGTCCTAAATTGCCATGACAAAGCAAGATCCTAGGGTCACTTTTTGAAAGTGTCAGAATTAACTTGCTTCTCTAGGTTTGATTTTAAAAAAATTTAAGACATGGGCTCAGTATGTAGGACCAGGTCTTGTTATGGAACATGGTTTTCATCTCTATATAAATGGACTTAAATGATTTTTGGTAGTTTGGTAGTTACGATGAAAGACTCAGTCAAAATGCACTTTATGACTTTTAACTTTAGCTGTGTTTTGTTTCATTAATTCATCAGAAACTGACATGTGTCTAATTGAAAATGATGCTGCTTGATTTGTGGTCAAAATGTAGACAGTCGGGGTCAGTGAAAGAAGAAAAATGTTTTTGTATAAACTGCATACCTTGACCAAATTTTGTGATGTGCAACTTATGCATGAGATCTATTGGATTGGGGGTGGGGTGGGGTAAAAAGGTCAGAGGTTAGGGTCATTGTGGCTCAAAGGTAAAGGTATTTTTTTTAAATTTGAGTTCAAGATTAAGTTCCAAGAACAAAATTTTAGATAGCTTGTACTTAGGGTAATAGAGAAACATATATTCTGAAGCCTAAAGGTCATGCTAATGGTAGGGCTAATAAACAATACTTGAAGCACAGTACCTTTAGATCAATTTTGCATACCTTGATTAAATGCCCAGGTCATTAAAACTCATTGGATAATAATCTCTCGAATCAAGCATGCCTTACTGTTGCCTACATAAAGGACTATTAAGCACAGATTGTTTCATGGTGCTCTTGTTGTATACATGATATCATGATTAAGCAATGGTTCACATGCCTAGAGACCTTAAACTCAAAGATAAAATAAATTGTTTAGATACAAGAATGATCTTTGATATATTGCAAAATTGGAGCAGAAACATTTTTAAGATTTTGTTTTCCACTACACGTGTAATATGTTTATATGCAGGTTAGAAGAAGTCTGACCTCATGCACGAATTATCAGCCGACTTGTTTATACTTTGGTAAAACATTTATTTCAGTATTGATAAATGAAGCCATTCTTTTGTCTGTTGCCAGTATTGGGAAAGTCACATTTCATAGTGCCATATTGGCACATACCAAAAGTAAATTTAAGACATTGTGTTAATAAAGATGTTAGGAAAAAAATGCTGATCTTGAAGAGGACGGTACTGGGAACCAAAGCATTGCATAAACTTTGCTCTTAGTCACATGTATGCCAAAATAACTACTACTGGGTTGTGAGTGGTTTTGTTTAAATAGTTTCAGCAGGTAAAATGTACACATATGTATGTCTTTATTGCAGCCTACAGCCTGCCAAAACTGTAGTATAATCGCAGCCTTTGTAGGAAACAAGTGTGACAGATGTGCCAGCTATGAAAAAAGATATGGCCCACCCTCTGTGTGTGAGCAATGCAGACAGAAATGTGCATTTGAGAGAAATGATTCAAGCAGACAAAAGGTTTGATATGCATTGTAAACTGAATATACAGAGTGGTTATATATTAATATAATATTGAAAGGATGATATTAAACAATGCTGACTTGAAAAGTCCATCTCATCATTTTGATACAAGCGATGATTTGCATGTCAGACTGGCATTTTATACTTTTATTAGCAGTAATACATTGCAAGGTAAAAATACCCTTCTCCATTTAATACAGTAAAAACTGTTATGAGCGACCTCTGCTATGAGCGACTGCTTGTCTTTTCCGACCACAATAGTAATGTACGGATCGATTTTATTATATAAATTCTCTGTCATGAGCGACCACGATGTCTTGGCAAAATATGCATTTCGACTCTGCTATGAATGACCGCATTGCAAAAACAGGGATAAACTCCACCGAGCTTTATTTAATCTAATGACCGCTTATACGGGGGGAAAAAAAAGAGGTTTGCTACCGGTATCTGAAATTTTGTGGATATGCTTTTAGTTCCTTTTTTACGTTTTTGTAAACCATACTAAAGCACCTGTAGAATACAAGTAGCCTGGCTCCCAGCTTTATCATAGCTACAAGTAGAACCCAGTAGCCAGCTCTATGAACAACTGTATTGCAAGAACTGAGACAGACACCGGTGACTTTCATGTAATCATTTGTAACAATGATTGCTTGAATAGTAAGGATTGTTCTGATAAAAAACTGCACGAAAAAAAAGAAAGTATTCTGGCTGCTGATGGTACAGTCCGTAAATTAGGCTAATGTACATTTTGCGAATTGCCATTGTAGTGTCGAAATTAAGGTAGTGGTCATGTATATTGTTTGTCTTTAGAGTTAGTCATTATGTCTGGGGGTGAATAAGGTCTTTGTCTATGAAACCAGCAAGTTTGCAGGATTCAGTTGATACTGTTAAAGGCTTTTTTTTTTTTTTTTTTTTTTTTTTTTTTGTATTCCTGATGTTACAGTGGTTACATCCCAGTCACCAAGCCATCATCTGTTCAAGTTCGTGCGACTGGGTTACACACTTTGTTTACAAAGTTAATCCCAGTGTGTCTTCTTTGAATTAAGCTGTTGACGTTTGTCTCCGTGTAAATGATTCTGTTTCTGGATGAGATAACTGTTTCTCTTTTATTTCATTAATTGTTAGATATGAAATGCACATGTATAGATTTTTCATATTTTCCCAGAGCCTTGTCAAAACCGTCTTAACAGTTGATTTTACAACTGAGCACTAATAATGTTAACACCTAGTACCTTAATAGCAGTGGAAGAACCTCCAACTAAAATGAGACCAATTTTAACGCTGGAGAAAATAATTATTGTAACTGAAAGAAGTGAATAAGAGCAGACTACATGCAAAATAGCGGTTTAAACGTTGGTAAAACAAATTTAGGGTGTTATAAAGAAGGAGTAAATCAGAAACGATTTTATATGCTAATACATGTGCATGTGATCTTCAGTGTAAATGTGATTTCATGTTTAATAATGGAGGTATATCTTTATTGTTTTATGAATGCATACAATATTTTAGCAAGAACTTCTAATAAAGAACAGAATATGTACAGTGATTGTGGTTATTTTTCTTTAAATTGTTCTGAACCTTGGAAACTGGTCTTTTTGTAGAAACCTGTTATGTGAGACCACCTGTCCTGAAAGACCATTTTTTGTTGACAGAAGGGGCAGTCTCTGATAACAGGTTTTACTGTAATTGAATGTCTTGAACAAAAGCAACAATCCGAGTCTGATGCCTTTGTCACTTCCAATCATTTGGAATATCATCCTTCATTTCCTTGGACTTGGTTCGTAACACAGATCAGTGGGGGAGATTCGTTATTAATCTAAGTGTCTTTTACCATCATTTCTTTGACAGTAGTATCCATTTTTCATTGAAATGGACCTTTTAATCTAAATTTTGCCACTACCACAACTGGTGGAGGAATTGAGACAAGTTTTTGGCAGAACACATGGAACATCAATACTTTCTGTATATTGACTTACCAAATTTGGGAGCTTATCTAGAGCTAAAATGGGTATTCCTTCAAGGAGTGTGGTTTGTGAGGACTCTTTCTTTCATATAAGCAACCTAGAAATGTAAGCTGTCTTCCTAGTTAAGCAGTGTTGCATTAGGAAGGTAAGAAGATACAGTTGCATTATGGCTGTCACATTGGTTGTGGCATACTTCAGATGTTATAACATCCCTTCTCTTGGCTTGGAAGTTTGGAAATTTATTTGATGGGCATCTTTGGAGGGGATTGCTGTCATAGTCCACCATATTCCAGGCAAGACAGATATTCTAGCAGATAGCCTGTCGACAGAGACAAGCATGTGCAGTATTCATAGTATGGTCTCAGTACCTATTAGTAGTAGAGCTATTTTGCAGTTTTTGGGGAGGGGGTCATTGGTAGACTTGTTTGAAATGAGACTTAACATTAAACTACCAATTTATGTCTTCCCATTATTAGGTCAGAGGGCATGAGTGGTTGATGCCATTAGTCTGAAATGGGATTGACTGTTCACCTATGCCTTTCCATCATTCACAATCATTCCTCAAGAACTTCACAAGATCAGGACCTCACTGTTACAACTGATTCTGAGATTCCTCCTGTGATGCCAATAGTTTTGGTTCTCCTCAGCCTGTTGGTAGACATTCCAGAGGAATTATCAGAGAGGATGCATCTCCTATTGCAACACAGGATCCTTCCACAACAATTCACATGTTCTCCACCATCACGCCTGGCTAATATAAAATGATATATCCATCAAGATCAGTTTTGAGCAGGGTTGCAGACTGCACTGATCAGTCTAGGACGCAGTTGACCTCAAAGGTTTATGATGCCAAGTGGAGAGTCTATTGTAATTGGTTCAGTCATAAGGACATAGAGCTGAGCTGCCACACTTTAACCTCAGTTCTGGATTTCCTTATCTTTATTGTTGGAAAAAAGGATTCTTCAGTTTCTACCATTAATGGCTATGGAGAAGCCTTTTGTCCAAACCCAGAACTTCATTTTTACAGTTGTAAAAGAAAATTAATATACAACATAAACAAAAACTTACTTTATGATCATGGAAAATGGTATGGAATAGCCAGTTAGACATAACTTAATCGGCCACTTAAAGGAGAGAGAAAAATCAAACTCTTAAGACAGGTGACTGCTTAATACAGGCTTGTTTCTTTTAAAATTTAGGGAATTCTCAGTTGTGTCCATTTATTGTACTTGTTTGGAAAATTTGTGAAATTATCAGTTGTGTCCAATTATTGTACTTTGGGGGAGGGGGAAATAGTGGAATCATCAGTTATGTCCAGATATTGTACTTATTGTGTGGAAAAAAATTGTGGAATTATCCACACTTGCTGCAAGTATACACTCCTAATATGTTGTGTGAAGACGAAAGTTAAGAATTAAAAAGTATTGAAATTTACATCTGTGATAAGAGTATACCAGTTAGAAAGTTCCCTAAAAGCATAGGAATGATATTAGTGGGAAATAGTAGGAATGTTTCATCTTTTTTGTCTCTCTCTTTTAGGTTGATGGGAAGCTTTTGTGCTGGCTGTGTATTTGTGCTTACAAGAGAGTCCTAGCTAAAGCAAAGAAGAAAGTTGAGCAAAAACAGGATGACCCCAAAAAACAGAGCCTAACCTCAAACAGACAAAGTTTTGATAAACTTGATAAGCTTGACAAACTTGAAACACTGAGCACAGGAAGTAGTGGTCGCCTTAGTAATCATGGTGACAAATCAACTGGAGAAAATTCAGTAACTGCTGTGAAAGACAGGCAGTCATCTTTAACCTCATCATCACTTGGGGATAGATCTTCACCATATTCATCCAAGCTTTCCTTTCTACGTGATCGGACAGATGAAAATAGCACTGATTCTCCCACAGGGCACAGATCTCATGGAAGTTCAAAGTCTCATCCAAATCATATGTATGCACTTGATTTGTTTTTACATGGTTATCATGTTTATTTCATTCAAGTGTGAAAAAAATCTTTCATTTTGGATAATGAGATCAAATCCTAAAAAAGCAAGTTAAAAGACTGACTTATAATGGCAGAGATTTTTGGCTTGAAGGGAGTGCATCTCCAAAGCCTATGGCATACTGTCTTTTCTTCATTTATTTAGATTTTTCTTTTTTATAACAAGGCACAATCAATATTTATCCCTACTGGCTTTAAGGCCTTTAAAGAGTATGCAAGCTTTGCAGAGGGACATAACTGATTCAGATTTTAAGCAGGAATAATTAGACTAAAAAATTGTTAGCTCCCGTAATAATTGTTATGATGAATTTGACAGAGTGATGAATTATTTCAACAGAAAATGCTCCTAAAAGGTAATTCCTTTAGTCTTTTATTGCAAGATTATTTTCCTGAATTTAACTTTTTGGATATTGGATTTTACTCGTGATCTTTAAAAAAAAGAATGGTTTGGTTTGGTTTTGTGGGTTTAAGCCATTTTTCATTGTGTAATAGGCTATACATGATGGCCACTGTTTGTGGCAGAAGAACCTGGGAAGACCTGGGGAGAACTACTGACCCATGGGAGGCTACTGGCAAGCTTTGAACCTACGTGGACAGATGTGACATGTTAGTGATTGTGAGGGCTTTGACTACTAGGTCACCTGGGCCCGCTTTAAAAAAGAAATATGATTATCAGTATCTTGCAATTAATATTCATCCCTTTTCCATTTATTATATTATCTGATCCCTCCAAATGAGCAGTGTTTTCAATAATTGGATCTGTATTTTCAGGGGTAGAGGATACTCTTAAGTTGGTATCTGGAATTACTTCTGGTGCTCTTTATCCCCCAAAAATTTAATGCAAATAATGTCATTTGTTTTCCTTCTTATTAAATTAAACCAGAACTTTTGCATTTTAGGAAGCAAATATATTTCATTTCAGTATGATTGGGAGCAGACACTAGCAAATACGGAAATTCATGTTCAGTTCTGCAGATCTGTGTGCATAATATTCATTAAGGCACTGGGGATGAAATTGGTACCATGTTTGTTTGTTTGGTTTTTTAAAACTTTTCTTAACTTGTACCAATCAAAAATCTCCAGTGATAACCTTGTACCTGTCATATTCATAATGGCTTGACAAAAATGAATAAAAACTACTTCTCAAAGTACCACTGATTTATACAGGAGTTTCTGTTATTTGCTATCATCTGCTACAAATTATATGACTAACTGAAATTAAAAATATATTTACTTGAGCAAAACCATTGAACTCCTTATTTTTCAAGGTTGATAGCTGTCATATTAAATATGTTAAATAATTTTATTTAAAAAATAGATCTTTGACCCTGTTGAAGCAGACATTATTTCGATATTAAAATTGTATTATTAACAAGACACAAATATATCTCTTCTTTTAATTTAACAGCATGTGTGCTGAAAAAATGGCATTGAACCACACAAAACCAAAAGCAATAATCTATTTCTGTTTAGTTTTGGAGGATTTTATGCCAAAAGTTAAATTTGGTATGAGCCTTTATGTTATGAAGACCTAGGTCTAGTGTGATTTACACCATTTTCTTGCAAAAATTTACATACAGAGTTGTGGTTCCTGTTTTGCCTTCAATTTCGTTTGAAGTACTTTATGGTTCGAAACTAAATGTGGTATGAAGCTGTACATTAGGAGGATCTGTATCAGGGTGGATTTTCAATTTCCCACAACATTTTACAAAGTCTGCGATGGCCATTTTTGTGAATTTTACTGTTGCATCATATTGGCATAGGCATCTGTGTCATATGGACACATTTCTATCTTTATGCCAACAGACTGATATTTTTTTACCAGAAGGTTTCTAATATTGAATTGGTATGGAAATATGGCAGGAATTGTAAGTTGATCTTGTGCCAAGTTACTTAACAGTTGTTCAGTTTCAGTTTGCTTCCACTATTTAGCACTGACTCAACACCAAAACTCTTTTGTTTTTAAAAAGATTAGTCATATGCAATAGAAATTTAAATACCACAAATATCTAACAGAGTTCTCTTAGGTATATAATGTATTTTTCTTACAGTATAAAGCCAGTAAAAATATTTCCTTATTGAAGTTTGCAGTTCATTGGAGTGATTATTCTGATCCTTTGCTTTATTAGCAAAAATGCCTGAGGGTAAAGTAATCTCCATAAAAATATTTGTTCTTTCAGATCCGAGTCGGATCCCTCTCCAAACAAGAAGCCACGTCTTGAACGAGATAATTCTACCTCAAATGGGATCTCTTCTACTCCTACAAAAAGGTTTCATTTACTTTTCAGTCTTAGTTTTATTACCTGATCCTAAATATGGATGTAATGATACAGCAGCCGAGAATATTGATCTTTGTGTGATGATACAATACACAGTATCTCCACCCCTGCATTGCAATATGCTTGATACAACCTGAGAATTTAAGATAGTTATGTAATTTTTAAAATTTACTGAAACTAGGAATTTAACGTTATTGTAAAATGTAAGTATTGATATAGCTTTTATATTCACTGTCTGTAATACTCATAGATATAGTTATCACTATATCCATCTGTCTGTTTGTAAGCATATTCGTTTTGTGAGCATGACTCAAATCGTCTAATGTAAGTAAGCCAAACATGGAACATATTGCAAGCAGGTTGCTTGGAGGTGCCATTTTGATACTTAAAATTTTGCAATCAAAATTTTGTATATTAACCCAGGGCAGATTATATCTTATACCCCCAACATCCTGCAGCATTCATTTCCAAAGTCAGACCATTAAAAGTTTTGAAGGTGCTAGTCTGGGAGAAGTGCTTTTTTTCCCAATTTTAAGTTGGGCAAGTGCAAATTTTCTTGTTTGAATTGCTTTATCTGACCAGTCATGCCCTCTGGGCATACTATATGCTTGAATTTACCTCCCTACATTTATTCATTCACATCTTGAGATATACCACACCTACCATAAGAGGTTTTTGGTAACTGTCACTTGTGTGCTTGTTCTTTTCCTGCATGATTTTATATTGGCCTAAATGACCAAATTTTTACCAATCAAAACAGAAAACAAATCTAGTATGATTAATTAGTGTTTTAAATGACCTTGTTATATTTTCTTTACTAAACCCAGATACTGATGAGCAGATCACTCTTTGATTTTAATTCTGCTGAGTCAATGCAATTAAATTAATAAAAGGCACTTTACCAACAGAAGTGGCAGCTTCCTTTATGAATGTAATGAAATTATTTGTACATTGTTCTTAAGTTTTGTTTTTGTTCTTGTTTTGCACACATGGGCAATGTTCTCACTTGGTAGGTAATACAGAATTGACAATGCTTACAATTTTGCCATAAGTCTTAAAGAAATGACATTTAAAGTACTGACTTACAGAATGAAAGCATTAATTATGAAATACAATTACAGATTCTTGATACAGGCTTTCTTGTGTCTGATTTTGGTCCGGGTTTCATGTTAGATTCATTAGATTTGGTCCAGGAACCAGACTAACTTTACAAGAATACCTTGGATGATTAAAACTGCATGTAGTTTGTGATACAGAATGACTGCATGATCAAGCTCTTGCTTATTTTCTTTTAAAAAGGTGTCCATCAGATGATACATTTTCAGGCTGAAAGGGACAATAAACTTTAAAAAGTTTTAATAGTCAGTACAGAAGAATTAAAGGGAATATTCAGGTCATTGTGGAAAATATCAGGAAGTGCAACAATTATGTTTAGTGGACATCATATGTTGATTTGAGTATGTCACTAAATGGGAAAAATGATTGCCTTCACCATGGCCTACTTGAAATTTAAATCACGTCAAGTTTGGAGATAACAAGAAGCCATTGAGCTCCGTAGGGTTTGGAACTGTAGTTTTTGAAACTGTACTGGAGGTAATTAAGGTTCAAGTAAACTTTAACAGACTTTTTAGGCCTAGTTGGACACAATGTTTTCCAATGCTGTAAACTTTAACAAACTTTTTAGGCCTAGTTGGACACAATGTTTTCCAATGCTGCATCAATCTTGAATCACGTCTGGAATTTTAAATGCATGTTTTCCAATTTGACAGTAGCAGTACATACTGGTTTTTTTTGTTTGTTTTTACATGTTACTGAAAACTGGTCTAACTTACAGAAAGAAAATTTTTTTACTGAGAAGGTCTTGTGTCTTGTTAGGATTGGCAGGTCTGGGTAATGTCTATCAAATGGATATTTATTAAGCATTTTATTAACATTCAAGTTAAATGACACTAGTGATTCTTTAATATTTTTAAATGATTTGACAGGGAATCAGTTTTAATGTGAAGTGCAACTATTACACTATTTAAGGGCCTGTCTGTGTACATTTCAGTTACAAAATGTATGTTATGATCAACATAGAAGTTCATGTAGTTCTCAAATCAGATGATCTTTACTATTGGATAAAATGGGTTTGCAAATTATGGCTTGAGAATCATGTTATTGCTACTCCTCCTGAATGGAAAATTATACTGCCCTGGGGCTTTCAACAGAAGACTTCTTATCATTTCTAGTTAGTCCTGAATACAAATGTTCATGATCTGATGTCCATTATGGACATCACCATGGCCATCTTGAGAATCTTGTTATTACTAATCCTCGTGAATGAAAAGTAATATTGCCTTGGAGTTTTCACCAGAACCCTTCTTATGATGTATAGTTGGCCCAAAATGAAAATTGTCTTGATTTGATGCTCAATATGGCAACTATTGTTATATTCTTCTGAATTGACAGTCATATCAACTTGGGTTCTAGCCATTAACATTCAGTATGTCCACTACAGTGGCAGTCTTGAAAATCTTGTAATCACTATTTCTTCTGAATGATTGGTCATATCAACTTGGGTTTTACAGTAAAAGATTCTTTATGATGTCTGGTTGGTTGTAAATGAAAATGGTGCCAATCTGACTTTTAATATGACCATCTTTAAAATCTTGTCACCCTGATGACGGGTCAAATAAACATTGTGCGATCACCAAAAGACTTGTGATGTTTGGTTGTGACTAAATAGAAATGTTGCCAGTCTGATACTGAATATAGCCTCGATGGCATCCAGCTTGAAACTCTTGTCATTACTTCTCCAAGACTAAAAATTTAATCAATACAGGGTTTCCACCAGAAGATTTTTTTATGATGCTTTATTGGTCCTAAACAAAATTGGTGTCAAGTTGACATCCAATATGTCCAACACAAGAGTTAATTTGAAATTACTGAAGAATGTCCAATATGGTTTCAACACTCAGCAATTAAAAGGAAGAAGCAGTCTTATCTTGAATTTTTGGAATTCTTTTCAGCCAGTAGAATGTCAGTTGCTTCAAGTGGCTCTTGTTATTTAGTTAAGATTGTTATTTAGTCATTAAGATTGTTATTTAGTCATTAAGATTTTTATTTAGTCATTGAGATAACCTGAATAAAAGAAAATTTAAAAGAAATTACAATTCAGGACCTTTATTGATCAAATAATACTTCTGTCCATTCCAAAATCTGCAAATCTATATTAACACAAAAGGATGCTTGGAAATCCCACTAATTATTAATAACAGGAATATGTATGTCCTAGAGAGGTTCAGGAACTGATACCCTTTCCTTTCACTTTTGCATGCACAAACTTTGAATCATTTTCTGAAGGTGAAATCAGCATTGCAGGGCATAAAATTAATGGTTAGTTTCAACTTCTAGTTAGTGGTTGCAGGTATGTACAAAGTGAACAGCAGATTGAGAAAATCAAAGGATGTACTGGAGATTTTCATGTTAACAGTGGACAATAACTCAAATGCATGGTTAGGTGAACTGCCAAATAGAAACCAAAATATGAAGCAAAGTTTCCAAATTCATGGCTGTCAGAGTACAAAAGTGGTTACAACACAGCCCGAAGATGGGCAGTATATTGTGTGATATGTCTCAAAATTATGGGAAATATAACTCCACAGCAAGAACTTTATTGTTACAATTCAGTACCTCTTCAGCATTACTTGCTGTTCATGCATTTGAAACAAAAACTCAAGCTGTATTTCAAAACTAGCTACATATATCATGAAATTTCAAAGAAAATTCTCATACGGATGAAACAAAAGTCATTTAGAGATTACACATTTCAATCTTCAGTAATGTAAAACCTCATACAGAAAGTGTCATATGGTCCAATGCTCTTAACTATTTTTGTGAGTGCTCCAGTCTTATCAATTTATATATTAATTTAGTTATATGCTAATTTACTATGTTAGCGCTTGATGCCTGCACATGGTCTTGTGCCTCAGCACGTCATGAAAGAGTTGACTTCCAAAAATTAAAACAGCCATTCATGATGTAAAAGGGTTATTATATCTGGTGGAGAAAGAGCCCAGGGAAGAACTACGAACCCATGGGAAGCTACTGGCAAGTTTTCAAACATACCTACATTGGCTAAGCCAGAGACTTGAACCCACATGGACATAGGTGAAACGTCAATGATCTGTAACGGCAAGCGCTTTAGACCACTTGGTCACCCATGGCCCCTAACGAGAAGTTAAACCTCAGCATATGTTTGCATGAAATATGCTCAGGAAATTATCACAAAACATCATATTGGACCTAGGTATTATAACATCAGTGAAAAACACCATTAATAGCAGTGATTGAAATCATTGTGAATTCATGATTATTTGTATCAATTTTTGGGGGTAGATTTCATGGTTGCATTAAGCTCATTAAATTAATAAACAATTACCCTTCAGTGGAAACAATAGAACCCCTTCCCTAGTCCATGAATTTAAGTACTGACAAAATGAAGTCACAAAAATTGGTGCCAACTGAATTAAATGGACTCACAGAAGCTGCTGGAATGGTTGTCTTCATTAATAAGATTGTTGTTTGCAGATATTTTTTGTGTTAAAGTTTGTAAAAGCTATATAAATGTAGAATACATCATAGCTTAGATTCCATTTCTGCCAAGTTGGCTTCTTATACTATGTGTATTCATTGAGAAGAGCAAACATCAGAGAAATAATAAGAATATTTACATTGAAAAAGTAATTGCAAATGACATGTTTTATAATTGAAATTTTTTATCTAGTAATTAGTAGCAGTGTTGTATTTATCTTGTAAATACTTATCAATATCTATATATGATCTATGTTGTATTGCTTGTTTCATTACCATTATGGAATGCATTATGCTATTGTACTAATTAATCTATAGCATGTTTTGTTCAAAAGATGGCTTTTTTTTTCATGGAAACCTTGTAATGCAGGAGAAACTGAGCAGGTTTGGGATTAGTGACAAGATAGATGTGAAATAATATATTTATGTACAGATGATTTATATGATAATGAAGTCTTTGCAGCACATTACCCATTTAACTATATGCATTAGTTTTTGCAAATAAAAACTGTAATATTCTGTTGAAATGTATAATTATTTGTTCTGTTCATTCAGTGATACTGTGCGTTTTGTGTATATAATTCCATCACATCTTGCTTTGTCTAACTTCTTTACTGAAAATACAAAGGAATATTCCTGCATTACAGCGGTGGTGTCTGCTTAGGAAAAGCTTTCTAGTGGTAATCTTGGGCTGAAAATGGACCTGAAACTTTTTGTAGATATGGGTTGTATCACAGCCTGATGCTGTAAAAGAATCCCCAATTCAAGCAATTTAATTCAGAAAAGTTTGGTCCCAATGAATCTCCTGCTTACCACAATAGGTCCCTGTTTCCATGTGCTTGCTCCATTAATTTTGCTAAATGCACCAGTGAGGTTTTTTAAAACTCTTTTTTCAGTTTGACTATAAGTTCTGTGATAGCCATGGACAAGTCCCCTGTTGATCCTAACAGCTCAGAGCATGTGATTGCCATCACTCAGTTACAGGAACAACTAGAGATCCTGAAAAAACAGCTTCAAGCCAAGGATGCACAGCTGCTGGAGAAAGACAAAAAGGTAGCCTCTAGTATTTTGAACGGTAAATACCAGGATAATGTTTGTTTTGGGCATTTTATTTCCTCATTGTGTCAAAACAAACACCATATTTCACTGTGTCTCTGTCTCTCTGTATGGCTTTCATGGACTTTTTATGAAGAGTCCCAATTTAGAAACTAGTCAGGAAAAGTGTGTAAGACAACTCAGGATTGAAAAGTATGAAATAAAGACTAAGACTGGAATTAGATCCTCATTGTCAACATTCTGGGGAAAAAAAGAACAGCTGTTTATTTATCCATTTTTAAGTCCAACATTATTCCTCATTTCCAAACATTGTTGAAATTTTAGTCATTTTGAGGTAAATCAGTGTCATATATCATGGCATAGTCATTGAGACCTTCTATTATTGTTAACTCTGCTGGTCATAGTCAAGAAGAACTTATGGAATGGAGTCCATAGTCTGTCCATTAGTTACCACAAATTTAGTTATTGCTACTTTGAAACTACTTAGACCATTACCATTGAGACCTTCTTGTATTGTTGTTAACTCATAATCAAGAAGAACTTTTAGAATGGCATGTTGGCCATAGTCTGTCTTTTAGTTATCACAGATTATTTATTGCTGCTTATTCGAAACTACTCGGATGATTGCCATGAAACTTCACAGACATGGTCATTCCAAGGTGTAGGTGGTCCTAAGTGAAAATGTTGCTCACACATCTAATATAGCTGCTACAGCAACTATATTGAAAATCTTGTTATCACTATTCTACCTGAATAAATGGTAATATCAATATCAGGTTTTCACTGAAATTCTTGTTATGATGTCTGGTTGGTCCTAAATTTGGAATCCTACCATTGTTATGATGTCTAGTTGGGCCTAAATTTGGAATCCTACCATTGGATCAGTCCAGTTCAGACAACTTGGTCTGTACTTGGGCAAGTCACTTTACACCAATTGCCTTGGTACTAATTAACCTATTTGTGTTGCTTTGCCATAAAACAGCAAACAATTAAATGAAAATTGTGCTCATCTGACATCCAGTATGGTCGCCAGAGCAGCCATCTTGAAATCATATTAATGCTACTCATGAATGGAGAGTCATATTGTCATGGGGTTTTCACCAGAAGGCTTCTTATGATGACTGGTTGGTACTAAATGAAAATGGTTCCACCCAGACATCTGATATGGCCACCACAATGGCTGTCTTTAAACCACGTTCACTACTCCACCTGAATGGAAGGTCATATCAACATGTGGTGTTCACTGAAAGGCTTCTTTATATATCTAATGGTCCTGAATGACAATGGTGCTACTCTGATATTCATAATGGCCACCATAGCAGCCATCCTGAAAATCTTATTATTGCCATGCCTCCTGAAAGAAAGTCATATAAGAATAGGGTTTTCACCTGATGACTTCTTACTGTGTCTAGTTGGTCTTCAATAAATATTGGACCAATATGTTCAGCCATCCTAAAAATCCTATCACTACTTCTTCTGAATGGCAAGTCATACTAACATTGGGCTTTCACCAGAAGACTTCTTATGATGTCACAGTTGGTGCTAAATAAAAATGGTGCCGTTCTTATGTTCAGTATGGTCACCAATGCAGCCATCTTCAGAAACTTTTTATTGCACTCCTCTTCCAGGAAGAGTCATACTGACATAGAGTTTTCACTGGAACACAAATCATGATATCTAGTTTGTCCAGAGAATGAAAATGGTACTAGCCTGACTTCAAATATGAGTGCCATGGTGGCCATCTTGAAAAGTTTTTTATTGCTATTCCACCAGAATTGATAGCTTTTCAACATAGGATTTTCACCAAGAGATGTTTTACGACATCTAGTTGGTCCTAAATGATAATGGTGCCCCAAAAACATCCAATTATGTCACTATTGTCCTGAAAAGATGGTCTTATTGGCATTGGGTTTTCTCAAAAACACTTAATTGTTTGTCCTAAATGAAAATGATCTTAAATCCAGTGTGGCTGCCACAGAAGCTAATTTGAAAATCCTATTGCTGGTGACTATCAGAAATGGTTTAAAAAGAGGAAATGGTTTTCTCTTGAATTCCTGGAATTTATTTGTTAACAGTAGAGCATCAGTTCCTTTGAGGGACTCTTGTATTGCAAAAATGTCCAGTCATTGTTATTGTCAACCCTGTTTTACCTGTTGTCATTTACAGGACTCCCAGTCATATTTTTAGCTCTACTGGACATTGACCAGAAGAGCTTATGGAAGGACCTTTTGTCCGTCTGCACAAATTTGTTATTGCTACACCTGCTAAACTACTTCAGGGATTGTTATGAAATGGTGCCACTCAGACATTCTGAAAATCTTGATATAACTACTCCGCCAGCACAGAAATTATATTGACTTGGAATTTTCACTGCAATACTTTTTGTGATGTTTAGTTGGGTCTGAATGAAATTGGTACAGCATAAGTCCAGTAACAGCAGTTGTCATGACAGTCTTATCACTACTCCTGAAATAAAAGTCATATTAACATGGAATTTTCACTTGAAGACTTTTTAATGATGTATAGTTGGTTCTAAATGAAATTGTGGTCATTTGATAATCTTGTTGTTGCCACTCATCACATCAGGACAAGGTTTTCATGAAAAGACTTTCAATGATGTATGATCGGTCCTAAATGAAAATGATGCTAAAGTCATATCCAATATGGACACCATAGCAGGCATCTTGAAAATCTTGTCACTGTTCCTTATGAACACAAATTCATAGCAGCATGGAATTTTCACCAGAAGACTTCTTATCATGTCTATTCAGTGAAAATGGTACCAGTATAATGTCCAGTATGGCCACCATGGCAGCCATTTTGTAAATCCTATCATCACTACTCCTCATAAACAGAAAGTTTCATAGAGATGAGGATTCTATCAAGTTTGAGGATGCACAAATGTCTGATCTTCTTTTGCATTCCTGCTCAACCATGGTGACTAGTATAGCACAGCTGGCTCAAGGCCCTGAGATGGCAGATGATTGGGACAGTTCCTTCTTTCTCCCAGTGGCCACTGTTTTCAGTGGGTAGTTAAAGGGTATACTCATCTTCTTGTTTACTCAAGCCTCTTGGCCTGAACCTGGGAAAATATAAGGAAGAACAACTGACCCACATGAAGCTACTGGCAAGCTTTCTCACTAGCCAAGACTCAAACCTATGCAGAGTAAGTGATTAGTAAAGGTGAGCCCCTTAGACCACTCTGCTACTTGCAGCCCCACTTTGATCATAGGCTTGACATGCAAGCCCTCACCTTTTTAAAAAAAAAATCCTAGATGACATTTTAATGAGTTTCTTCAAAGATTTCTGAAGTGGAAATACAGAGCTCATTTGTTTAGTGGGGACAATGTGCAGAGAACTGCCTATTTTTTTTTGTGTTTGGAAAAGAAAAAGTTTTTTTATTTTTATATTGCAGATAACAGAACTGAAGGCACATAGCTATGAAACTGATAAAGACTTCAGAACCAAAATTACCAGTCTCCAGAAGCAACATTCAGAAGCAATAGAGTCCCTGCAAGTAAGTCATGTTCACATGTTTTTATTGTAAGCAATGGTAATAAGAATTTTCTAAGTAGATCCAGGCTTCTTGATTCATGTATATGAATTTTATATTATACTAGGCACATAAAAACCACTCTTCCTGATTGATGAAGGGTGAAGTTTCTTCCATGCCATTAAAGCATTCAGGTATTGTAAAAAAAAATGTTCAATGAATGTCCGTAGTAGCATCATTTCAAGAATGTAGTTCTTCCTCTTGCATGTAAATCAGACTGTGGTATGAACCTGAAAACAAAAACATTGTCAGGGACATTTTGAGACCTGTTTGTTAACGAACTCACTGGAATAATTCTAAAGGAAAAGTACACACAAGTTTTTTTATATACCCACAAAAAGGCAAAACCTTCATTTTTATATTGTCCACATGTCTGTTACCATTTTAATTTTAGTATAATAACTTTAGTTTTGTTCTGTCTACCTTTACCAAACTTTGTGGATGGCTTACATTTGTAGTAAGGAAGAAACCTGTTGATATTGAGGTCAAAAGTCATGGACACTTTGAGAGAAGAAAATTGTTTTCTGGACAATAACATTAATCCTCATTGACAGACTTGGGCCAGACTTTGTGGATGGTTTGCACTCTCAGCAAGGAAATGTCTATCAAATATCTAGAGTTCAAAAATTAATAGCACTGTGACTGAAAGGGAAAAAAAATGGTTTCTGTGCAGTAACTTTAGTTCTGCATCACAGACCTGGACTTGACTGCTTTGGTGGCCTAGTGGTTGGAGCATCTGCCTTGGATGCAGGTCAGGGGTTCAAACCCTGGCCGAGTCATACCAAAGATGTATAAAAATGGTACTAGCAGCTGCTTGCTTGGCACTCAGCATTAAGAGTTTAGTGTTGGGACTAGTCAGCCTGGTGTGAGGAAAATGTGACTGGGTGGGACATGATGCTACATGTCTGTGGCATGTTGCCCCAGTGCTAGACATCACTATAAACTCTCACACTGCAGACATGATAGTGATATGACTGAAAATTGTTAAAGCAACATTAAAAATCACACACACACACACACACACCTGGACTGAATTGTTTGATGTCTTGCACTTGGTTTAAGGAAGTGGCATATTAATTTTGTGATGAAATGTCAAGGTCAGTAGTGACTATAAAACAACTAATATTTGCAGCACAAACATTTCATTTCTCAACCTTGTACTTTCTTCAAAGTTTGTGATAACTTGTACTTTGTGAAAGCAAGAATTTGGTGAAAGTCAAAGTAATGGTCAAGGTCACTGTGACTAGAAGAATGTTTTTTTCTGCATAATAACTTTCATTCTCTACTTCGTACTTTGATGAAAGTTAATGATAGGTTTGCACTTAGCCAAGGAAGCAGTCTCTTGATTTGGAGGTCAAAAGATAAAAAATCAGGGACACTGTGACCAAAGAAAAATGAATTTTGCACGATGACTTTTGTTCTAGAATAACTTTCTTGACCAAAACTTTTGGGTAGCTTGCATTTAGGGCAAGGAAGAAACTGATTTATAGGGAATAAAGGTACAGGGTAAATTAAAGTCTGATAAGAAAATAATGGTTTCTGCATGGTGTTTATTTCAGCACTGCATATCTTTATCAGAGATCAAGGTCATTGAGACCCAGTGGACAGTATTCTCCAGAGTCAATCATGTCCTACTAGTGCCTACACAGAGGACTATTAAACATGGGGTGTGCATATAATGTGCCTACATAGAGGACTATTAAACATGGGGTGTGCATATAATGTGCCTACATAGAGGACTATTAAACATGGGGTGTGCATATAATGTGCCTACACAGAGGACTATTAAACAAGGGGCATGCATACACGAAGAACTATTAAACATGGAGTGTGCATATAATGTGCTTACACGAAGGACTATTAAACATGGGGTGTGCATATAATGTGCCTACACAGAGGACTATTAAACATGGGGTGTGCATCTAATGTGCCTACACAGAGGACTATTAAACATGGGGTGTGTATGTGATGTGCCAACACAGAGGACTATTAAACATCGGGTGTGCATGTGATGTGCCTACACAGAACACTATTAAACATGGGTGAGCATATAATGTGCCTTCACAGAGTGTGTGATTTGAAATTTTAACATAGCTTTAACAATTTTTCAGTCATCACTGTGATGTCCGGTGACAGTTTATAGTGAGACTTAAGCATGTGGTGTGCATGTAATGTACCTTCACAGGAACTATTAACATACATGCCAACCATTACACTTTTGGCGTAATTTTTACATATTTTTTCCCACCAAATTATGTCTTACGCTAGACTGTATATGGATTGTGCTTTTATCTTACAGTAAAAAATAAAATTAAAACAATGAAACATTGTTTTTGTGATTTTTATTATCATCACTTTAATTCCACTCATATAAGTTTGAGAATATTCTTATAAAGGTGACTGCTGCATAAGAATAGCGTAAGAGTATGTTACTTATTTGCTATTTTTAGCAACTGTATATAACCCATTTCTAAGAAAACAGATGGGTTTCTTCATTTGTGAACTTTACCTCACAGATTCATTTCATTGATAAGCTAGTTAGTTAGTGAACCAGTCTGTATTTTTAAATAAAATGGCACCAGATATCAAATGAAATGCTTGATGGTTTGAGTGTTATCTGACAGAAAATGTTAGAGAAGATGGATCTTTTCAGGCCTCAAAAAATGTCAGATCTGAAAAAAGGGCAAATCAACACCATGTCACAAACTTTAAAAGAAGAATATGAGAATAATCTATTACAGCATTCTGAGCACCTATGATCATTACAGTATTCCAGATCATGATCATTGAGTGAACGTTACATATGTAGACTAGTTAAAGAGAGTGCTGAATATAAATAATTTTTCAGTCAATTTTGTGTTTGTATTCTGATTCTAATCCATATGGATTTTGCGCATTGTGACAAAAATTTTGACTGGCTGCAGAACCAGGTTAGTCATAACAATGCATCTTATTCATACTTGCTGTAAATTGTAATTCTGGCATGTAATATATTGATTAAAATTTTTATGCCCAAATTGTGCTTGTTTTGCCACTTATAATAGCAATAATTACACTTATTCCTCTTGGGGGATGGTGGTGACATTAATGTATTTAACATGGGGTGTGCATATAAAGTGCCTGCATAGAGGACTATTAAACATGGGGTGTGCATATAATGTGTCTACATAGAGGACTATTAAACATGGGGTGTGCATATGATGTGCCTATACGGAGGACTATTAAACAAGAGGTGTGCATATAATGTGCCTACACAGAATATTAAACATGGGATGTCCATATAATATGTCTGCATAGAGAACTATTAAAAATGGGCTGTGCATATAAAGTGTCTACATACAAGACTATTAAAAATGGGATGCACATATAATGTCTACACAGAGGACTTTAAACATGGGGTGTGCATATAATGTGCCTACATTGAGGACTGTTAAACATGGGGTGGGCATATAATGTGTCTACATAGAGGACTATTAAATAGTGGGTGGGAGTATAATGTACTGTTCAGTGTACTTTTTTTAGTACATGTAGATAATGCTAACCCAAGGTTTATACTTTTATCTTACATTGCTTAGGAGTAGATATACCATATGTCTGGTTTCTGACAAAGTGCAAAATCAAAGTGCAAATTTGTTTCTCATTCTGATTACTGCTTTATTTCTGTTTGGCCAAGTAAAGCAGAGAATGAAGCTGTATTAAGGCACCTATTGTGTATACATAAAATGCACTGAAATTTTATTTTCTGATTTTCTTTTTCAGGCAAAGAACCGTGAGCTATTGAATCAAGTCAAGACATTATCAAAAGGAAAGAAGAAAAATTTGAGCCCAAATTCTTGAAATTAGCACATAATTAGTCTGACTGTTTTGGTCATAAAACGTGTATATATCTCATCCATTTTAAAGTACCATGGTCATACTTGGGTCAACATCCCAATTTTAGTATATCCTTGACTCAGGTTTCAGAATAACCTCTTAAGTTTTTAATCAATGTCGAATGCATGTTTTATTTATGGATATGTTATGAATTCCTAGAAAATCACAGAAAGTGATTATAATTTGTTTTTCATGCCCTGAATTGCACATATATCAGGCAGGGATTCTGTTTTAATATGTGCTGTTTTACAAAAGCAGGACTTGGAGATTGTATTCAGAGAACTTGCTCTCCTGAAATATCTAGCTGAACCTAATAGAGAAACTGTTTCCCATGTGAACAAACCAAAATGTAAGGCATTTGTTATATGTATTAAATGTAAGGGATTTGTTATATGTATTAAATGTAAGGGATTTGTTTTCTATATAAAAGATGGTGCCGATTGTTAGGGAACATATTTTATCTCAAAATTCAAAGTCATTTATATGCTGTTGACTTTGATACTTTCATTTTGGACAGTTTGGAACAAGTGTTCCAAGTGTTTGGTTTGGCTGTAGAAGATTTATGTAGTTCAGTTTAGTGTACAAGTTTAACTAGAACAATTAAACAAATTTCCTAACTTGATTAATAAATGATTCTTAGTCTATCAGTGGTAAGAATAGATTATTGTATCGTTTATTTGCGGTATCAGCTATACAGTTGATAAAAACCTTGTGTGTCATGGTACTTGTATTTTGCAAGGGGCATGTAAAAATCATTGCAAGGCATTTTCAAGATCAGTCTTGGTATTCTTAGTATATTTAAGTTACCTCCAGTGCATAAATCTGCATGACAAGGGGAAAATGAGTCATAGTGACATACTTTATTACACGAGTAATTTTATTCCATCCATACTGGCAATTGATATGCCTTCCAGAAAGAAAGCTTTGTTTATGCTTTGTGTACTATTCACAGATAGTGTAATCATAATGCCTGACACTTGAAAAGTTTTACAGTTTTGTTGTGCTATATAGTCTGACAAATATGGTCAGTCATAATGGTTGTTCAGGGAGTACTACTAGTTGCAGAAAATGTGGGGTCCATTTGTCCTTGAATGGAAAAAAGAAACACATCATTAGGAATGGAAATTATTAGGAATCACACCTAATGATGAATGGTGAAAAAGAAACCTTTATAAGGTAATAAATGCTGCAATTTTTTATCACCAGATTACTAGCGAAATGGTTTATTTTTTTTATGTCTGAGTATTTCTACATTTTTAATTGATAATAAGTAAACCATATTACACTGGTGTGCAGGTAACAAAATCAGTGTGGGTGTCGCTCCATTTGTAACAAGAATGTAAATATACTATAAATCATAAGTTTTTAGCATCATAAAATTTGTGCAAATGGAGTCAGTTTACCATGTCAGTGCATAACATTACAGATGCTAGTGTATACCAACTCAGAATGTTAATGTATACTAACTCAGAATGTTAGTGTATACTAACTTGGCATGTTAGCATATGCCAACTCAGAATGTTAGTGTATACTAATTCAGAATGTTAGTGTATACCATTGTGGCATGTTAGTGTATACCACTTGTTATGTTTGTGTATACTAACTTGGAATATTAGTTTATACCATCTCAGCATGTTAGTGTATACCAGCTTGATATGTTAGTGTATACCAACTGAGCATGTTAGTGTATACCAGCTTGTATATACCAACAAAGTTCGTGAACAAAATCTTCAGATGTAATTGATGATTAATGCTTCATCATATCATTTTGGGCAAAAATATATTTTGAAAAAACACTTTTCTAAAAGTGCTCAAATTTTTTAACAGTATGATTGTCCGTTATCCAGAATAAATGCAGCAAGAAATTAAAGGAAAAAAACCCAGACAAAAATGAAGCCTTACATACTTAGGCATTAAAATGTTTTGAAAACTATTAATAATTGCCACATTAAGCGTTATCTGCAAGAGAGTCATTGATCTGTTGTCAAGCTGTCATTTAGACACCTGTGCTTCTGAATGTCAGTGTAAATATTGGGTCTATTTATTGTGTTCATTTATACACAAGTTTGAATGTAGAATTTATTAAATTGTCCCTTTATCGTAAAAGATAATGTTATTAAATTGTCCCTTTTTCATCAAAGATAATGTTTTTAAATTGTCCCATTGTCATAAACGATAGTGTAAATGTTAGGATAGTCAGTTATGGGTAGATATTGGTTAATACTGTTTTGTATATTTGTTTACATAATTGTAATTTCTGCACAGCATGTTGCTTCTTCAAAATATGTTCCCCCGATCATATTAATATCTGGCATAAAGGCCTGCTACCTCCTGATTTTAGCTGGAATTGGAAGGTAGCAGACTGGTATCCCTAACATTAATGTGATCAGTTAAATATTCTCCGAGAAACATCAGATATGTTCCCCTCTCTGTGATTACTCGATTTCAGGAGGTAGCAGGGCATGTTGTTGATCTTAATGTAATCAGGAAAGTCTTCTCGGAGAAGCATAATTTACTTAAAACTTTGCTTTCCAGTTAGATGAAAATGATACCCATGTGCAGTCTTTCTACGCTCAAGAACATAGAGAAAACCAGAAATAGTATGTAAGAGCATGCTATTCAAGTTTATAAGTCAAGCAAAGGTTTTATTTTTTCTGTAACATAGATTTCATATCATTTTTTAAATAAATATTAATATCTTCCCCTCCTTTTTTGAACCAAAAGTGGCCCAACTTTATCCACACTTTTTCACAAAAGGTTGCTGGAAAGACTGCTGTGGACTGTTTATCCCTTCCAAAACTTTTCACCGTTTACCCATTGGTGTTCAATTGTGATCAAAACAGCAAATTTAAGTATCCATATATTTAGACATCAGAATTTATCTGTACAAAATTTTTGTCTTTTATTTCATCATATCAGGGAAGTTTAACTGGGATTCAGACACCCCAAGTAAATTTATGTTTGGACCGTGAGCAAGTCAGACCGACAATAAACAACTTAGATTTACTGGTCATTGATGAGGTCTGTTCCCTTTCAACATACTTGGTACCCAGGGAAGGCACTAAGACTTTCTTGGGATGTCTGTATTGTCTTAAGGAAAAGTGATGCTAATCTTCTGTCTAATAGGGCAACCACAGCAGCCATCTTGAAATCTTGTTATTGCTACTCCTCTTGAATATGAATATGAACATGAAGCTTTCAATGAAAGACCAGATGACCATGTAGTGTAATGTACTAAAGATCACTGACACATCACACATCTGTTTGTGAGAATTTGAGTCTCAGCATGACCAGTGTGGGTATCTGAGAAAGCTTGCCAGTAGCTTCCTGTGGGTCAGTGGTTCTTCCTTCACCAAATATTCATGTAATCATTTATAGCCTCTTGCGTGCTGAAAAAAAATAGTGTTAAATCCAACAACAAAAGCTTCACTAAAACACTTTGATGACTACCAGCATGGAGGTTTTAATGAAAGACTTCTTATCTATTTGATTCTAAATGAAAATGGTGCCAATCTAGTATTCATTATGGCCACTATGGCAGCCATCTTGAAAATCTTGTTATTGCAGCTCTTCCTGAATGGATTATCAAATAAACAAGATTTTCACTAAAAGGCTTCTTCTGATGAATAGTAGGTTCCAAATGAAAATGTTCCTGATTTAATGTCTAGTTCACCAGAAGACTTTTTCTATATTTTGGCCATAAAAGAAAATGGTGTCAATATGAAACCCAATATCGCCACAACAATATAGCTATCTCAAAATCTTATTATCACTACATTTCATAGATGACTGGTCTATCAACATTGTGCTTTACCAGAGCACTTTTTGTAACATCTAGCTTGTCCTAAATGGGAATGGTGCAATTCTGATATCTGGTAAGACCACTCTGGCAGCCATCTTGAAAATCTTGTTATAACTCCTACAGAAAGCCATATCAACATGGGGTTTTCACCAGAAGACATCCACTATGGCTGCCACCATGACTTTTAACTCATGAGAGTTTTCACAAAAATTTTCTAATGATGTTTACCTTGGCCCTAAATGAAAATGGTGCCTATCTGAGATCCATTATGTCGACCACAGAAGCTAATTTAAAATCTTGTTATCACTGAAGAATAACACAGATAGTTTCAGCACTTGGCTGTTAAAAGGAAAATGGTCTTATCTTGAACTCATGGCAATTCTTTTTACCCAGTACAGCATCAGGCCCTTTGAGAAACTCTTGTTTATTTGGTAGAAAAGATCAAGCTTACAAAATTGAATGTGTTTTAATTATAGTACAGAAAAGAAAGTATTAAATTGTGACTGTTTTGTGTTCATTGTTCAAGATTTTGTGATTCATACTGAAAAATGATGGAATCTCCAGATAAAGATATATCCAACTATTTTAACAAAATTATCCTTTTTTATGATGCAAAAAACTTAAAGGAAACACTGGTAAATATTCATAAGAGGATAATATCTTTCAGTAAGAAAAGAATATGGTTCCAAAAATAATTTTTTAGCTTATCTGGCTGTAAGGTCAAGGGAGCTTATGGTGTGGCCCTGTGTACATTGTAAATCCATCAACAACAGCTATAATAGTCATATTTCAAAAGCTACTTTACCTTTTTTGAGCTAATCTGACAGAGACCATCAGAAATGATGTCCATTACTGCTTCTCAACAAAATCTACCAGACCAATTTCATCCAAACTTGGCATCAAGCATCATGGCTTAAAGGCTTTTAACTTATACAAATGATGCCTATCTACCATCAGATATGACCATGATTTCTAAAAATGGAACAACCTTTAAATGACTTCTCCAAAAGCACCAAACAGAACTTGATGATATATGGCAGAAAGCATTCTGGAATGAAACCCTTTCAGATGTTTGCAAATGATGCTCACCTACTGTCAGATATGGCTGCCAGTACTAAAACTAGAAGAACTTGAAACAAAACTTTTCAACACAAAGTATGCTCATATAGAGAACTTTTGAAGGTGACCATGTCTGACAGTTCACTGACATCATTTTTATAATGCTGAAAGACCTCTTTGAAATTTTACTTTCAGTCATATTTGGCAATTGTTGATAAATAGTCGTTTTAAGGGTTTACTATCTTTTAGTAATGGCAGCCATATTTGATACCAGATCAGCATTAGTGGTACACTTTCAGGCATGGTCACCTTTGATAACAATAGAATGTTTTTGAAAAATACGTCTTGCAAAAACAACTTGACAGCTTTCGAGTACATTTGGCAGAAAGCATTATGGCATAGAAAGATTTCAGTATGGTACTAATTCACCATCAGATATTGCAACAGTTGGTAAAAATATTACAAATATTTAAAGAACTTCTGAGAAACTGTTGAATAGAATTTAACCAAACTTTACAGAAGCATCCTAGCAATAGAACTTTCAGTTTTATACAAAAGATAACAAACTGCCATCAAAGAAGGTCTCCAATACTATAGAAAAAACCAAATTTTACTTCTCAGAAACTGCTCAGCAAAAATCAACCAAATTTGACAGAAAGCATAATGGCACAAAGGGTTTTCATATGTATGCAAATGATGGTGGTTTATTGTCAGATATAGCACCCAATACAAATGGTGGAGATCCTTTAAACAACTTCATAGATGGGAGAACTTTCAAGTCTGTACAAATTGTGGAAATCCACCATTAAATATGGCTGCAGTTACTAAAAATAGAAAAACCTTGAATCTCTTCTAGAAATAAACAACACAACTTTCGATCACATTTGACAGAAGTGTTGTAGCTTGAATGCCTGAGAGGTTTATACAGATGATTCTGTTCTGCCATCAAATATGTCTGCCATTATTGAAAGTAGCAAAACACTTAAACAACTTTGTCTAAAAAAATACTACACAGAATTTAACAACTTCGACACAGCGACAGCATATCCTGGCATAGTCTTTCAATATTGGACAAATCATGCTGATGTGATATATCAACTAGAAAGATCTTGAAACATCTAATTTCATAATGTCAGGAGTCAAAAACAGTGGAGGAAATTTAAACAGAAAGTTTCCTCCTGGCAGATTTTTTTGCCCAGCTGTTGTTGCAATGTTTGTTGGGAACATATAGGCAAGGCAGGTGATCTCAGACCCACTTTGACTTCATTCTTTCACAGTAAAATATTTTATTTTCATGTCATTTATATGAACTAGATAATAGAAGTTCTCTTGTATTTTATTGCCTATCATACAGCATTTACTGTTTACAATGATAGTGTAAAATAGATAAACGTATTTTAAAACTGATGATACATTTGAATGTCCATGTATGAAAGTGAATAAAAGCTATTTAGACAATGTTTTCTCTTTTTATTAATCTTTTGGTTTTGATTAGTTTCACTTGAGCATTAAAGTTGTTAACGTAATCTTTATTGTTTTTTCAAACTTTTTACATTTAACAGAAGTAAAAGTATAACTCAAGATTTTGTATGTTAATCTTTATTGCCTTGATTAATGTTAATGCTAACTTCCAGAACTGAGAAAATTTCATGTTGTCATGTAGCTACTTTATTGACCATTAACTGGTAAAAGTTTGCACACTATAATAAAACTTAAATCATGTAAAACATATGTTTACTCACCATCCAAATTCTTGTTTATTTCTGCTAGCACCAACTTAGTTTTAAAACTCCAAAGGGAATGTAAAAATTCCCCTCACCCACCCTTAATTTAAATATTTTCCAGCTTTAATATAAATTTTACTTCACCAATTCTTTAAGTCCATCCTGTCAGAAACTGATCAGTGTTGTTATCTGTGTGCATATTCCATCTTCCTGTATGTCTGTTTACAAGCTTGATTAACATCAGTGGTCAAGAATTTTTTTACATTCCTTTATTTAAGTAAGATTTTATCCCACCATTAGATTTGGATTATAGTTCAGAGGCAGACTCGTCATGCAGGCTATGGCTCTATTTTTATATATGCCTGAATATACACAGAGCTCTACTGATTTTAAATGGGATTAATACTTGTGATCAGTATATAATAACAGTATGTAGATAACAGTTTCTGTAATTTGAAATAAAATCCTAATCATCAAGTGTTTAAATCACTACTGGTAAGTGCAAAAATACTTAAACAGATGCAAGATAAAAACAAACACTAAGTCAGGGAGAAAATAAATTCTTAAATTTATCTTCCTCATCAGCATACAGGGATCAGGTTCAATATGAAATGTGATATGTAGCTGATTATGAGTGAGAACAGTGCCAATGAGACCTTCAACATGGCCAATATGGTGGTCAGCTTGAACTTCTTGATCTTGCTACTCCTGACTGGATGGTTGTATTGACATGGGTTTCTTCACTAAAACACTTCTTGTGTTGATGGTCCTAAATTAAAATGATTAGACTTTCAATGTGGCTGCCATGGTGGCCATCTTGAAAATTTTATTACTACTACTCCTGAAGGAGAGTTGCAGTAACATGGGATTTTCACTAAATGACTTCTTGTGATGTCCACTAATGACTTCTTATGATTGGTTATCAGCCCCACACCTGTCCAACTACTGACTGGCAGTTTGGGGGCTGATATTGTCTATTCTTTAAAACCTGCAAAAGTCTGCAGACAATCTTGTCTGCATACATTGGTGTACATTTATACATTTATTGGTATTTATTGTGGCTGATGAGCTACTATCATCAGAAGATTTCTTTTGGTGATATGTACATAATACTTACATATCAGATCAAAATGTATGGCAAATTTATAAAAACATGGAATAGCACAACCCTCTGTTGTGTGGCCATTTGAGTGTTGGGTGTGTATGTGTGTAATTTGGATTTTTAACATAGCTTTAACAATTTTTCAGTCATATTGCTATGATGTTTGCAGTGTGGCAGTTTACAGTGATGTCTAGCACTGGGACATCATGCCACAGACATGTAGCATGATGTCCCACCCAGTCACATTATCCTACACCAGGCCAACCAGTCCTAACACTAACCTCTTAATGCTGAGCGCCTGGTGAGGCAGCTGTTAGTACCATTTTTAGAAATCTTTGGTATGACCTGGCTTGGGTTCGAACCCGCATCCGAGGCAGATGCTCTAACCACTTAGGTCACCAGGTGGCCATTTGAAATTTAGCACTATATTTAGCTGTTACCAAATACCATTATGTGTCTAAACTGTAGGCAGGTGTGTTCTGGAAAGATCAGCAAACAAAACTGCACATTTTAATAAACTGGTGACACCGGACCCACAAATTGTCTATCAGTATGAACACACATTTTAGGGGATGCTTTATTGGACTAACTGGCTATGTGATAAATTTTGACTGAAAAGATATCCATACATATATCCAATGTTTCTCCGATGCTATTTACAGTGATGTCAAGAATGCATGATTTCATGTTATATTCCAGATCAGCATTAGTTGATTCTAGTGCTGAAACAGTTGTGCTGACTAGGTTCAACATTGTGTCTTATAATGTGAATAAGTGGCTGCCCATTTTCTCCTAGCTCTGTTTTTGTATGTGGCAAACTGGTTCATTCATGGTCCACCTTCCTCTTCATTAAAGTAAAATCTGGATGTAATTGTTGCCACTTTATGTATGAGATTTTGTTTAGTACAGGTTCCTTATGTGTTTCAAAATCATGAGGATTTTTTCAAACATGGGATGGTGTGACTATATAAGGGTTATCCAAAAGGATCATCTTTGTTGTACCAATTATCTTACTGATTCTGTTTTTCCATTCTCTGGTGAGTTTGAAAATGCATACATCTTAATGGCTGGAGTTTTATTTTATAAACAAGTAGCTTCACAGGCATATGGGCCCATCCTTGAACAGTCACAGCTTCAAAGGTATGTGGGTACATCCTTAAAAACAGTAATAGCTTCAAGGGCATGTGGATACATTCTTTACTACAGTCACAGCTTCCTACAAAGGTATGTAGGTATATCCTTTACTACAGTCATAGCTTCAGAGGCATGTGGGTACAGTCACATCTTCAAAGGCATGTGGATACTTCCTTTACCACAGTAATAGCTTCAGAGGCATGTGGGTACGGTCACAGCTTCAAAAGGCATGTGGGTACATCCTTTACCAGTCATAGCTTCAAAGGCATGTGGGTACAATCATAGCTTCAAAGGCATATATGGATACATTCTTTACCACAGTCACAGCTTCAAAGGCATGTGGGTACAGTCATAACTTCAAAGGCATGTGGTTGTTGTTGTTGTTGTTGTTGTTGTTGTTGTAGGGTTTAACGCCATTTTTCAGCACAAGATAGGCTATACATGGCGGCCAGTATTAATGGTGGAGGAAGAACCCGGGTAAACCCCGGAAAGAACCACCGACCCACGAGAAGCTACTGGCAAGCTTTCTCACATACCCACATTGGCCGAATCCGAGACTCGAACCCACGCAGACAGAGGTGAAATGGCAGTGATCCGTAACGGTGAGCGCTTTAGACCACTCGGCCACTCGGGGCCCCTCAAAGGCATGTGGATACATCCTTTACCACAATCATGGCTTCAAAGGCATGTGGGTATAGTCACAACTTCAAAGGCATGTGGGTACAGTCACAACTTCAACTGCATGTGGGCAGTCGGCTTAAGAGACATGTGGGTACATCCTTTACCAGAGTCATAGCTTCAAGGCATGTGGGTACAGTCACAGCTTCAAAGGCATGAAGGTAGAGTTACAGCTTCAAAGGCATGTGGATGCATCCTTTACCACAGTCATAACTTAAAAGGCATGTGGGTACAGTCATAGCTTCAAAAGAATGGGGGTACAGTCACAGCTTCAAAGGTATGTGGATACATCCTTTACCACGGTCACAGCTTCAAAGGCATATGGATAAATTCTTTACCACAGTCATAGCTAAAAACTATTTAGTACTACCCAAACTGGTCCTGAGCAAATTTTGGTACAAATCATACTTCCAATATGGCCACCATAATAGCTTTCTTGAATATCTTCTTCTTGTTGTAGGGTTTAATGCCATTTTTCAGCTCAAGATAGGCTATACATGGCAGCCAGTATAAATGGTGGAGGAAGAACCCGGGAAAACCCCAGAAAGAACCACCGACCCATGAGAAGCTACTGGCAAGCTTTCTCACATACCCACATTGGCCGAGCCCATTTGTCATGTTGTGTGAGAAAATTTGCCAACAATTCCTGCCTTCATGTTAAAAAGGTCTTCTCATAGAATTTGTAGTTCAAAGTACTCTGGGTAATGTCAATACATGTTATATAACATTACGACTTTAGACTGATTCTAAAACAAAGAAGCTACCTGTCCATACCTTAGCCATTGCATTATGGTCAGATTCGTAGTTACTTCAAAGAGAAACTTGTCATGGGGTGAGAAACTCAGTTTTGCCATCAGCCATTGATGTCACCAGTCGACGTAGGCTTAGAGACCAGAAACCTAACATTATAACGTATCAGTGCTACTACCCCAGACAGTTTTCAAAGAGACCACCAGTATCCAATCAGAACTAAGATAGTATAATTTTGGGGCAGGTTTATCATGCAGTCAGACATTATTCTGTTACATTCATTGTGCAAGAATCAGTGCACATTTGGACATGGAAAGAGTAGGTCACAGAGAAGTTGGAGGACACTAGACTGCACTCCAAGAGCTAACTAGGCACTCATAAAAGAGCAGGAAAGGAGTTCTAGGAACTTCAGACAAGATTTGGAACAAAGGCTTCTGAGGAAGCTTTCTGGGTGGGATAGGATGCCACCTGAAGATTAGAGAGAGGAGAAGACGTGGAGGGCCAGGAGAATAGGCAGTAGTGCGAAGGCACAGGGCCAGAGATGGAAATGATGGTACTGGAAGTACTGACGAGGGCTAGTAGAACAGAACAAAGGTACCTGAAGTACCGACGAAAAGGGCTGGGAGAATGGAAACAAGGGTATCGGAAGTACCAAGAAAGTGATGTGATGTGATTATGATTTTTAACGTAGCTTTAACAATTTTTCAGTCATATCACTACGATGTCTGCAGTGTGGCAGTTTATAGTGATGTCTAGCACTGGGGCATCATGCCGCAGACATGTAGCATGATGTCCCACCCAGTCACATTATCCTGACACCAGGCCGACCAGTCCTAACACTAACCTCTTAATGCTGAGCGCCAAGCGAGGCAGCTGTTAGTACCATTTTTGTAAGTCTTGGGTATGACTCGACCGGGGATCGAACCCACGACCTACCGCATCCGGTACCAAGAAAGGAATACAAGGCAGAAGTTACAGATGAGTAACAAAGAATGGACATGGGAAGGAAACACTCTCACCTTTAATTTTGCGTGATGAAATAACTGGCAATTTTAATAGGTCTTGTATTGATTGGAAGCAATTGTGTTGAAAAATTGTCCTGTAATTGTTGAATACCGAGATATAGTTTGTTAAATTGTTACACCTTTCACCTTATTATTTTTGTATTTTATACACTTAGACCATCGGCTTTGCTGACTGGGTGCTCGGAGCTATTTAACCTATTAATTGTCCATCCTTCTCCGGGGTTAGTAATAATTCTGTAGGGGGCATGTCGAACATCTTGTAATGTCTCCTTGAATGATGGTCATATAAATAATGGTTATTTTACTGAAAGACTTCTTATGCTATCTAGTTGGATTGAAATGATTGCTTTGGTTTGTGTGTTGAATGCCATTGAACCCAGAGATTTTTACATATAAAAGTGAATTTTGACCAAACTTGTATTAGTTACATTCCACTGAGTAAGTCTGCACTCTGGCATTGATTTTAATGTCAAATGTCGTTTCAGTTATTTAGCTGTACAGGTTTGTAAGCATTATAATACATGTATGAACAGTCCAATGAACCCGATTCATTATATCACACTCAAGGTAAAGGCCTTAATACAGAATTGTATACTGCACTCACAGATATCTCGTTAACATGTTAACTCAGACATATTACGAAAATATTTTTATTATCAAATTTGGAATGTTTTGAGTTTCTTGAGAATATCAGAGATGGTTTGAATTCTCGACAATTATAAAAAATAATAAATGGTCAATAGAAATGGATTGGTCATGGATTCCTGGAAATTCCTTTTAGCCAGTACAGCATCAGTCCCCTCAGGGGAATCTTGTTGGATTTCTTTATAAGTTTTTAGACTGTCTGAAATTTAGACCATGTCAGTGTAAATCTTAGCACAGTTATGCAACTAGAGTATACTTCTAACAGTTGAACATTTCACAAAACAGGCTTGTGTAGTATTGTAAGAACACAACTCTGTGGAAATGATCACCCAGATTTCATATCATGCAGATTTTACCTGCTTTACAAGTCAGATAAAACAGTAAAACTAATATGAAATCTTATGATCCAATCAAACTGAATATTTGCCCCTGTCTATCATCATGACATCACAAAACTTTACAATAATGAAACTTAAAATTGGCTTTTATCATAGAGTGGTAAAGTTATTGGGCAGATATGGAGGAAACCAAGTGTCACTGATCTATCTCAAAGGTCATTAAAGGAAAAGTGTAGACAATGAGTAAAACAAATTTATCAGTGACCTTACTCTTCAAAATAAATCTTGACTGTGATGCATGCAATGCCATTAAATTGCAATAAATCTTGACTATGATACATGCAATGCCATTAAATTGCAATAAATTTACCATGGTTCATCCATGTACCTCAAACAGCTTTGTCAAATTATAAGCAGAATCAAAAGAAAGCCTAAAATATTAACTCTTGACCTTGACCTTGGTGGCAAGACCTCAAACATGTGGTACACCACATCTTCTATTGTAAATATACATGTATTGTTACGTGTAGGCTTGTACAAATGTAACAAAAGAAGAGTGAAGTCAACAAGCTTTGTAAATCTCGACGTTCCAATATGGAAGGCGATGATGTCAGATGAGGTTGTTGTACTGATGGCAACAATTCCTCGTTGAAACACAATTTATAATGTTCTGTTTAGAATTCCAGAATAAATTTCCACTGAATGTCTTTTTCCCAGAATTTTCATAAAGAAAAGCACTTGTGTTGCTTTCTAGAGAATTTAAATTATTAAATTCCAAAAAATAGATGAACTTAAGAACAAGCTGGCATCAACAATAAAACACCTTGAGCTCTCAAGTGTATGAATATGACTGACTGAAAAACTCTGAGAATGAGAATTAAAACCCTCAATTTTAGATCACATGGTGGCCCACGTGGTCACCCAGATGAAACAACGCAATAAAAGTATACAGACGATAGACACGTATGCCTTGAAAGAACTTAATGAATCTTACTATAAGATTTAATAAAGAAAGTTGTTTACAAATTAGAGCTATCATGCAAGCAGAACATGACCCTGGTAATAGCCAATCATTTTCACTCAATGTTTACAAAATCTATGAACCAAAGTGAGCTAAAAATAGTGCTTAGTCATACTTTTACGTTCTAATCACTGATATTTTTTTCAAAAATATAAAATCCCGTGAAAATAATCATTACAATAAAATGTAATGAAACAACAAAATAAAACGAATTTAAAAACTAACACACAAGTAATTAAATTACATATACGTAACAGTATAATTACATTAGTCTTAGATCATTAAGTTCGACAGCAGAAAGAAAAATGTGACTGAAACCTAAAATATTACCCATGATGTTGGCCTTGAAGACTGGACCCCCAATGTGCTATGTGACACCTTATAGTGATGACATAGTTATACTAAGTTTCATAACTTCATCTCAAATGGCTTTAAAATTTTAGAGTGGATAATAAAGTGCAATAGAAAAGTTCAACACTATGACAATGGCCTTGATTATTATACTGCTAATGTGGTACCCATTAATAAACCAAGTTGCATCCCTTAATCTCATACAGCTCCAAGATTATAGAGTGGAAAAGAAAGTGTGATGAAAAGCATAAATAGTCACACATGACCCTGAAGATAGGATCATGACCCATGTTGCATGGGACACACCTTGTAATGAAGATGTACAAGGATGCCAAGTTTCATCCCTTAATCTCAAAGGGCTTTAAATTATCAAATGGAAGGGAAAGAGTGATGTAAAATGTAAATAACAAGTCAAGACACAAAACTTGAAAATAACACCTTTTAGAGAAGATGTATAAGCATGCCAAGTTTCATCCCTTTATTTTGAATTGGAAATGTAAAAAAAAAAATTAAAATACTGAGTCATGACCTTGACCTTGACAATAGCATATTTTGCAACACATCCTATAGTGATGATGTAGAAGTATATCAAGTTTCATCTCTTAATCTCAAATGACTTAAAAATTATAATACAGACGGAAAAGTCCACTGAAATTATACAATACTGAGTTATGACTTTGACCTTCAAAACAGGACACAACTTCTAATGGTAATATATAAGTATATCAAGTTTTATCCTGAAATCTGAAATGGCTTTAAAGTTATACAGCAGTATAGAAAATGTGATCAAACAAGTAAAATATTAAACTGTGACTCAGATCTTGGATACAGCTCTCCAAAAAATGGTGTGTGACACACCATCTTGTGATGTCTTATTATGCCAAGTTTCATCCCATTAATCTCAGTTTTCAGTAGAGAAGAAATAAATGGATGGACAGATGGAAGCATGGATGTTATATCCCCAGCCTTTTTTAAAGAAAAGGCAGGAAACTATGAATCAATTATATTGGAAAAGAAATAGTATCAAGATCTAGAGAGGAAACTAGATCAATTATTCAGATGCAAGATCACCTGAGTAATATGTGTGCATCTCTTTCATTATCAAACCTGTCTGAGATCTTGATGATATAAAACCATATTCCAGGTTTGATCAAAATTGGATCAGAAATTATGACTTTCAGAGTGGTAACAAACTCCATCCATCCGTAACAAGATCGCCTTTTTAATATCATGAATTTAGTTCATAAGAGAGCTCATCCATGATTCTGATGATCAGAGCCTGTATTCCAAGTCTGACCAAAAAAGGAATATGACTATAATAAAATACAAGATGACCTTTCTTATTAAAATCAATCTTGTTCATTACTGAATTCATCTGAACTCATGATGATATAAGCCCATATTCCAGTCTTGATCAAAATCAGATCAGAAATATGGCCTCCAAAGTGGTATTAAATAATTTTTTTACAAACTGACAAGAACAGAGGACATATAGATGAATGACAGGGACATTTTGATTTGTTCCTTTCCATTCATCTGTCTGTTCATCCATCCTGAAAAGCTTGTTAACATGGTCATAAAAAAAAACAAAAAAAAAAACACGCCACTCAAGGCAGACATAAGGTAGACAATTTAAAATTTTGGTTTGCGCATATGCAGGTATATGAAGATGGCTAGATTATATTGTCAGGTTATTACTGCAATTTTAAATTACAACACATTTTTTAGTACTGTTTTCTAAACAGAAACTTTATTTAATGTAAACCTTGTAAGCATGATCAAATAAGAATTCTACAGAATGCTATGTCTCGTGTGCTCTTTTGTGGTTTAATCCAAAATTGTTGCAAAGTCACATCAGCAAGAAATGTGAACAAGAAATGTAGATGGCTATCTTAGCAGTAGGTCACTGAGGTGATTAATATTTCTAACATAAATACAATTTTCTTGACTGTACAAGCAACAGTGTCTAAGGAAATGAGATACCAGTAAATACAAAAATTGAATGTCATTGCTGGAGTGATAAAAGTAAATCACTGTGAACTTCTTTTGCCTGTGCGGTGAGTAATATCATCCAAGATAAATAAGCCCATCATGTTTCATGACTGTACATATAACAGCATCAGAAAAACAGAAACAAATTCAAAATATCACCGTAATCACTGAGTATGAAAGTATGTCACTATGTCACTATCCTTTTGCTGCTGACAAGTAGTACCCTCCAAGATGAATACACTCATCAATTTTCATAACTATACATACAACAGAGACAGTGAGCTAAATGCACAAGTTTAATGTAATCACTATATGTGAAAAGTGGGTCACCATGACCTCATTTTGCCAGTAGTAGGTACTCCCATAGTGGGCAGTGCCAACCAAGATAACTTTACCCATGAAGCTTCATGATTGTACATACAAGGGTTTCCAAGAAACTGACCTCAATCCAAAAACTCAACATAATTGTTTAAGTGTGAATATTAAGTCCCTGTCACCAATTTTTGCCCATGGTGAATAACATCATCCAAGATTAATTTACCCATTGAGCTTTATCACTATACAGTCAATGCCCTTGCAGAAACTGCTAAATAAACAACCCAGAACCACTTGATCTTGAAAAATAAGTCACTGTGGCTTACTCTTGCCCACTGTAAACTAGTACCCTTCAAATTAAATGAACTCACCAGGTTTCATGAGTGTAAATGTAACATTCTCAAAGAAATAGATAATACAAAACTTATCATGATCACTGGTGCATAAAAAGGAGGTTACAATGACCATTTTTTGCCATAGATGAGATGTACCATCCAAGACAAATACAGTCCTACCCATTTATTTTATGATTTTCAGGCCCAAGATAATATTTTCCTTCATTGTTCATTTACAACATATCACAATAAATACAAATCAGTTTTCAATGTCCAATTAGTCTCTATCAGTTTTTAAAAAAATTATTCATTCCTTTCCCCCTTTCTCTGAAAAATAGATTTTTTTTCCATGCCAATTAATTTGTTTCCCCAATTTAATGTTTTCTTTCATTGTTTTACATAGTATAAATGGAAGTAGTTGTTTATGTCTATTCTTCATGTTACTTCCTAACTGATTCAATTTAGAAACCTCTCTTTCACTGTGATATAGATCTACTAAACCAAATACAGCACACTGACATTATTAATTAATATTGCACCTAGTAACACCCATCTGTGGAATATCAGTTACTAGTACCCCACAGCCAAGCCCTTGGTTACCAGAATTTACAACACATGAAAATAGTGATGAGAAAGCTGCTATAATACAATAGCAATTCAACTGAAAAGAAAAACAAAAAGTCAGAGTATATAAAATATTTACTGTCATTATTATTTATGGACATTATTTTTTTCCAACTTGCATTCGTATAAATACTACTACCAATCTTATGATGTTGCTAAATTATTATAAATATTTAGATAACAAAAGCCGTCGCCAGGTTTTAACTATCAATTTGAAATTCCTTAACACAATCAGTCGAAACAATCCCAACACAAGATATATGCACCAATCTAATGACTACATAGTGTCACTTTATAGAAATGCTCTATGCAAAAAAAAAAAAGAAAAAAAGAAAGAACAAAAAAATAAGAAAATAAACAAATAAATAAAAACGTTTCCACCTAGGAATCTTTGATGGAGATCACAGTCTTTCCTCGTCCATGTTTCTCTTCCACCTTCTGGAAGGCATCTGGCACTTGATCAAAGGTGTATACTTTATCAATTACAGGTTCAATCTGAAACACAAAATAAATCAATTTTAAAAACATTACACTTGTATTGCATCCGTGTCACAATCTGTCATGATTGATTGGATGTTACAACTTTACGTCTAACATCTTATAAAGTTTTAGAATTGGAGGTAACATACAATGTTAGAGGTTGAGAGTGAACAAAAATAAAATGATCAATAATGTAATAAATATACTGTTACATGTAGGCTCGTACAAATGTAACAGAAGAAAAGAGTGAAGTCAACAAGCTTTGTATATTTTAACAAAATAATTTATTTCCCTTGAAAACAATGTAAAAATTGGTAAATAGGACTTACAGTTTGTGAATATAATCCAAAATTTGTTCCTAAGAATGAAAACACAAGTCCTATCACTAAACAGATCTATTAGAATCCAGGTTCGAATCTCAACAACATACAAATATGGAAGGCGATGACGTCAGATGTGGGCCAATGTATGAATATCAGCAATTCCTCAATTGAATCACAGTTTCTGTTTCCGAATAATTCCAGAATAAAGTTCCATGAATATCTTTCAGAATTTTTTTTTAAGAATGTCAACTTGCTGAGTTTCCAGGAGAATAAATTATTAAATTCAAAAATCAGATGAAAAACAAACAATCTGACAACAAATGAAAATAACACCTTGTTCCTTCAAGATGTTAAAACGACTCTGCCAGAAGAATATTAAGAATGCGTATTTAAACCCCCAAAACATCATTTCAAGTCTCGCGAAATGGGTCATGTGGTCTCTTACTACAAGAGGTCCATCACGTACGCCAGTGTAACCCCTACTTAAAACCAATCATAAATAAACGTTGCTTACACATGGTGATCACGCAAGGAAAGTATGGCCCTGATACTGACCAATCATTTTAACTGCCTGTTTACGTTCTTGCCAGCCCAAGACGAACTAGGTTAACTAAAAATAATTCTCATGTAACACTTTTACGTCTTAAATAAATAACATTTAGTAAAAGAAAATATCTAATTACTGAAAAAGAATTTTGAATCCTTTCAGTAATCATTACAATAAAATGTAATGAAACAAAAATAAAATAAAAAGAATTTTAAAACTAACACACAAGCAATTTAATTACATATACATAACAATACATTTTTATTAGGAATTACAACTCCTCGCCCATAACCACGGCATTTACTGCTAGGGGAAATAACTCCTGCATTTAACCTTTGCCTCTATATTTGGCTCTATTACTACAATTTCTGTTCAAGATTTGATCTTTTAACTAAACATAAATCCAGAATTACATATGTTATTTAAAACATGAAAAGCAAATTTGTCTTATTCGCATTATATTTTACCAATATGCACATGAAGTAACATGTAAATCAATATCCTGCTGTTGAAAGACATTTTTCCTTTATTTATAATACAAACTGACAACCTGACTGGTTCATGCCTTAAACTAATGAGTAAGGAAAATAATGAGCCTGGTTGAAGGTCCAGGCTCCAGGACCATAATTCCTGAAGAATTTCTCAGAGGGGGTACAGGTCGCCCTCAGGTGACCCACCTACTTCAGTGGGATGCCTGGGTTGTAGCGATCTGCCTCACACCCTCATTTGCAAATAGAAGATTAAATCGCATAATCAAATAGTGAATTTAAAAATATAGTTGATGATATATTCTACTAAAAAAAATCTTTCACTAATTAAAATTAGTGATGTTTTTTGGGGTATTTAAAGATTTCATTAAATACATTCAAATCATACTAATATGCAATCTATGGTTACTTACATGATACAGAATTGAGTAGGCATATTTTTTAGGTTTTCTGAGAACTTAAGGTAGTTCACCAAATAATGATAACAACAGAAGTTATTTCTTGTCAGTAAGTATGATATGTAGCAGCCAACTGCCCATAGAAGGGAAATAAATGATATCTTTAAAGTTTGTTGGTGGTAATTTTCTGCATGTTATTATGGGTATGAATGGTATCAGATTTTCATTGATATAAGGGTTTAGCTAAAGTAAAACTCATGTAGGTGCTTAGTATTTACTATTTCAGTAATGGATGTAATTAATTTTTTTAGAATTTGATGGTACAATACCATTAAATGACAGTTATTCACTTTATTTTCATCCTCATACATACATATTCCTTCGAAGGTCACTATATACACTCCGAAAAAATACACAGACAAGTACAGTATATGTGGGCATTTTTGGGTAAGGTCAAACTAAAGGTGCGATACAGTACAAATTGGACTGAATGTTGCATTTCACAATGAACTGACAAAAAGAAATCATACTACCCTGTTATGATTAGGCCAGATATTCTCTTTACTTGACCAAGTTCAGTACCTGAATGTTCCCTGACAGGTCAGGACTAGATCTAGGTCCAAAACCACTGAAAACTGTCAGTGAATACCAATGGCTTTACATGTAGTCAGCTGTATATTCTTTACTGTCAGTTGTTACGTATATGTAATTAAATTATTTTTGTGTCAGTTTCAAATTTCTTTCATTTTATTTTTGTTTTTTTACATTTTATTGTAAGGATAATATTTTTACTGGATTTGACATTTTTCCCAGTAAATTTAGTTCAGTTCTTTTAGCCTGATTAGAACACAAAAATATCGCTACATTATATTTTTAGCTGATCTAGTTTCTGACCTTGGTTCTGAATTCGTAAACACTAAGTGAAAATGACTGGTCATTACCAAGGTCATGTTCAGCCCATGTGTTAACTCAGTTGTAAACAGCTTTTTTTAAAATTCATTTCCAGTGTGGGAATTAATGATTCTTATTTAGGGCTATTCTAGCCTAGTGATAACTGACTTGTAGTGAGTGATCACGTGACCCATTATGCAGGTCTGAAATGGCATTTTCTAGTTGGGTTTAATTCTCAATCTCAGTGTTTCAGAGTCAGTTGCAAATTATATGTTCAGGCCGAAAGGTATTCCTGTTGTTGCCATTTGAATTGAGTTTTTATTTAAAATAATTTATTCACCGTGGAAAATACTCTTCTTCATCGAAATTCTGGGACAAAGACATTTACTAAATTTGGAATTCTAAAGCCGGAATTATATTCTTGGTGACTCAACAAGGAACTGTTGACACATCAACACAAACTGGTTATAGAGGACATCATCGCCTTCCATATTGGAACTTCATCGAGATTCGAACTTGGATTCAATTAGAACTTATATTTTTGAATTCTAGGATTAATTTTTGGGTTAGATTCACAAATCGTAAGTCCTATCTCATATTTTTACCTTGTTTTCTATGGAAAAAAATTATTTTGTTAAATTTACAAAGCTTGTTGACTTCACTCTTTTCTTTTGTTACTTTCGTACGAGCCTACATGTAACAATAGAAAATCGGGGGCTCGTCCTTGGGATATATGAATTTTGGCTAAAATATTTCAGAAAATTGTTTTTTGATATTGAACTTCCCCTAGTTTTCAGAATATTTTAAATCCCAAGTACTATTTCATATTTTGTTTGAAATTTTTAGTGGAATCAACAGGTTTTTTTTTTCTTCACAATGTCATCAAAAGTGGAGACTTTTCTTTCTAGTCCTCCTCAGGAGCAGTTGGATAGTTTGAAAAAAGATGAGTTGCTTGAACTTGCCAGAAAATATAATCTTTTTGAGGCAAAATCTTCCTTAACGAAGCAAGAAATAAAAAACATTTTGATCCAGGATTTGGCAGACAAGAATGTTTTCGATAAAAGTGTTTTGGGTTCGATCAGTAAGTCTGCATCAGACTGACATAAAAGTAAAGGAATTAAAATTAAAATACAAGATGGAATTAGAGTTAAGGAAGCTGGAACATCAGAAAGATAAAGAGGAAAAACAAATACAAATGCAACTGCAATTGGAAAAAGAAAAAGAACAAATGCAATTACAAAAAGAACAAATGTATTTACAAAAATAAGAGAAACAATTACAGTTGCAATTTGAGAAAAAGGAGAGAGAGAGACAGGAAAGAGAGAATGATAAACAAATGAAGTTACAATTTGAGAAAGAGGAGAGAGAGAACGATAAACAAATGCAATTAGAAGAGAGAGAGAGAGAGAGACAGATGCAAAAAGAGAAGGATGAAAGGGAATTTCAAATTAAAACGAAAGAAATGGAGCTAGCAAGTGAAAAGCACGATCCCACTTCACATACAAATTCAAGTTTTGATATTACAAGAAATATCAGGTTAATGCCCCCTTTCCGAGAAAAAGAAGTAGTGTTACGTGTAGGCTCATACAAAAATAACAAGAGAAAAGACTGAAGCCAACAAACCTTGTATATTTTAACAAAATAATTTATTTCCCAAGAAAACAATGTAAAAATTGGAAATAGGACTTACGGTTTGTGAATATAATCCAAAATTAAATCCTAAGATTGAAAAAATACAAGTCTTATCACTAAACAGTTCTAATTGTATCAAGGTTCGAATCTCGATGAAATTCCAATATGGAGGCGATGACGTCAGATGAAGTCGTTGTACTGGTGGCAATACATCCTCGATTGAATCACAGTTTATGTTTCCGTATAGAATTCCAGAATAAATTTCCACTGAATTTCTTTGTCCCAGAACTTTTTATAAAAAAGTACACTTGTTTAGTTTTCTTGAGAATAAATTATTAAAACCAAAAAACAGATGAAAAACAAAATGGCAACAACAATTAGAAACACCTTGTTCCCTCAAGGTGTTAAGAACGACTCACTAAATCTACTAGAAAGCGTCAGTTTAAAGCCGCGGTTTTAGATCACATGGTACTTCACGCGATAGGCTATGTGATTTACTAATTTGAACATCGCAATAACAAAAATGCCAATTGTCACGTAGCTAGAATAGCCCTATCTAAAAACCAAATTCTCACACTGAAAATATATAAGAAAAGAAAGACTGTTTACAGTTCAGCAAACATGAGGGCTGAAATGACCCTGGCAATAGCCAATCGTATTCACTCGATGTTTACAAAAACTATGAGCTAAAAATAGTGCTGAAGTAACGTTATGATCTAATCGGGTCAAGCTAATTTTCGGAAAAGAGACTTAAATTCAATGAAAATTATCATTACAATAAAATGTAATGAAACAAAAAGAAAATAAAAAGAATTTTAAAACTAACACACAAGCAATTTAATTACATATACGTAACAGTAGACAAATATTTTCCTCATTTTGAAAAAGCCGCTGAAAATTTGAAATGGCCAAGGGAGCATTGGATTCAATTACTACAATGTGTACTAAATGGTAAAGCTAGTGATATTTACCATTCAATGTCAGTTCATCAAAGTGCTGACTATGATGTAGTTAAGGAATGCATTTTAAAGGGTTATGAGTTAGTCCCTGAGGCTTATCGGCAAAAATTTTGGAATTATAAAATAGATGCTGGACAAACCCATGTCGAATTTGCAAGAGAAAAAGAGCAGTTATTTGATGGTGTTTAGCCGAGAAAGTTGAACATGATTATGAAAGTCTCAAACAACTTGTATTACTTGAAGAATTCAAGAACTGTGTCCATAGCGACATTAAGACTTATCATGAAGAGCATCAGATCGAAACCTTGGAAAATGCTGCTCGTGCTGCCGATAAGTATTTCTTAACTCATAAAGTTTCTGTTGTAGGCAAGTCTTTCACTCAGCAGTCTACTGGTAGAAAGGTATTTCAGCCTAATACGACTCCTTCTAAAACTCAATCTGGCACAACTTCTAAAAATCAAGCTTCTGATAAGCTTGATTCAAAATCCTTGTCTCTTCCTACATGTACCTATTGCAAGAAAAAAGGACATGTTATTTCTGATTGCTTCAAACTGAAACATAAGCATCAGAATCAAGACAGACCTATCCCAAATGCTCTTATTTCTAAGAGGTCAAGGTCACAGTCATGTATTGAGAGCAGTACATTTGTTGGGTCTCAAAAACCCCAGTCTGATTTTATTATGGAGAATTATGAACCATTCATGTTGAAGGGTTCTATATCACTCTTGGGTGATTTGGCCAATCCTATCCCTATTAAAATTTTAAGGGATACAGGAGCTTCTCAGAGTCTTTTATTATCATGTACTTTGCCTTCTTCTGAGAAGTCTTCTTCTAATGAGAGTGTTCTCATTCAGGGAGTAGAGTGCAGCTTTGTTAATGTTTCTCTCCATTGTGTAAATTTGTCATCAGACTTAGTTTCAGGACCTGTGACAGTCGGAGTAGTGTCTTTTTTACCCGTTGAGGGCATTCATTTGTTACTAGGCAACGGCCTAGCTGGAGACAAGGTTGTGGTTAATCCACTTGTAACTGTCAAGCCTTCTTTGGATCAGAAAGTTGATCCTATTGAAAAAGAATTCCCTGATTTATACCCAGCTTGTGCAGTTACTAGAGTTATGGCAAAGAAAGCTCTTGAGAATGACTTTGATAGGAAAATATTCCTTTAACTGACACATGTATTGGTCAGGCTTTTGATGAGGTCACTTTCACTCATTGTTTGGATCAATCGAAGGTATTGATCACTGTGATCCTCTTTTAACTATTCATTCTCTTTTATCTAATCAGGGTGACAAATGACAATCACTTGTCGTTGAACAGGAAAAAGATCCTGAGATCTCCTGTTTGTTTCAAAGGGCCATTAGTGAAACTGAAGCCACTGAATTCTTATGAGAAAATACAGACCTCCCGAGATACCTGCTGGTGATGAATGGTCAGTGAACTATCAAATTGTAGTTCCAAAATCTTACAGACAGGAAATACTTAGTTTGGCCCATGAAACTCCTCTGGCTGGTCATTTAGGGATTAATAAGACTTATCACAAGATCCTGACTCACTTTTATTGGCCAAAAATCGAAAGTGATGTTTGTAAATACTGTAGATCTTGTCATACTTGTCAAATGGTAGGAATACCCAATCAGAAGATACCTAAGGCTCATCTGCAACCTATTCCTGCATTTGACGAACCATTTAGCAGAATTATGGTAGACTGTGTTGGTCCCTTACCCAAGACCAAGTCAGGCAACCAATATTTGTTGACCATTATGTGTGCATCAACAAGATTCCCAGAGGCAATTCCTCTGAGGAATATTAAAAGCAAAACTATAGTAAAAGCTTTGATAAAGTTTTTTTACTCAATTTGGCCTTCCCAAATCTGTCCAATCTGGTCAAAGGTCAAATTTTATGTCTGGAATTTTCCAGCTTGCTATGCTTGAATTTGGCACTCTGCAATTCAAGTCAAAAGTGAAATTATGGTTTCACAGAACTTTAATGGAGAGAAGATTTGAGTCTTGTAATAGAGTTCATTCTCTCTTGTTCATTCTTCAAAATTTTCTTCAAATTAGATTTTACGGCCCTTACAAAATTAAGAAGAAAATGAATGAGTTAAATTATAATAACAGTACTCTGATCTAAATAAATTAATGAAGTACCAGTATACTGAAAGAGATAGCCAGGTATATGATGCAATTAATTTAGTTCAACATGTCCCATTTACTGAGGATTTAAGTGAAGGAATTCAATCAGACACTATTGATTTTGGAGCAACAAATCTTTGGAATTTGGAAATTATGAAAAATCTAGACCAGAAACTTTTACATTTGCAACAACAGGAAAAGAATGAACTTAAACAGTTATTATTTGAATATGAGCACTTATTTCCAGATGTTCCTACGAGGACAAACAAAATTTTTCATGATGTTGAAATTATAAATTCTAAACCTGTGAAACAACACCCATACAGGATGATCCCTCTCAAACTGGAATACTTGAAAAAGGAAATTCAGTATTTACTGGAGAACGATTTCATAGAGCCCAGTAAAAGTGACTGGAGTTCACCAAGTATACTTGTTCCGAAACCAGATAAAACTTTCCGTATGTGCACTAATTATAGGAAGGTGAACAGTGTGACAAAAACAGATTCATTTCCATTACTAAGAATCGATGACTGCATTGATAAAATTGGAAATGCCAAGTATGTCACCAAATTTGACCTTCTGAAAGGATTTTGGCAAATTCCACTAATGGAAAGAGCAAAGGAAATTTCGGCATTCGTGACTCCAGATGGGCTCTATCAATATAAAGTAATGCCGTTCGGGATGAAGGGTTCTCCAAGTACCTTTTAACGTTTGATGAATATGATTACCTCTCGTCTAGATAATTGTGATGCTTACATCGATGATGTCATCATCTACAATGACACCTGGAAAGAACATCTAGTAACGATTCGGAAATTCTTTGACAGACTCACTGATGCAAATTTGACAATTAATTTATCTAAAAGTGAGTTCTGCCATGCTTGTGTAACATTTCTAGGACATACTGTGGGACATGGACGAATTAAACCTAAAGATGCTAAGGTCAAGGCTATCTCTGATTTCCCTGTGCCTGTCAGAGATTATAAAGGAGGAGTTTGTTTTTACAAGAATATAATCTTGAGATCAGACACATCAAGGGAAAAGATAATTTAATTGCAGATGCACTTTCCCATGTATAGAAATATTAGTTCATGTACACTTTATATAATTCAGAAGAGTTCTTCTTATGTAATTTTGTTTTACCTCATGTATAATTTACATATGGTAAAAAGAAAGTTTTATTATATAAATCTTTCTTTTTCTTTATGGGGGGAAGTGTTACGTATATGTAATAAATTATTTGTGTGTTAGTTTTAAATTTCTTTCATTTTATTTTTGTTTTATTACATTTTATTGTAAGAATAATATTTTTACTGGATTTGACATTTTTCTTAGTAAATTTAATTCAGTTCTTTTAGCCTCATTAGAACGTAGAAACATTGCTACATTATATATGTAGTTCAGCTAGTTCCTGACCTTGGTTCTGAATTCGTAAACACTAAGTGAAAATGATTGGTCATTACCAAGGTCATGTTCAGCCCATGTGTTAATTCAGTTGTAAACAGCTTTTTTTGAAATTCATTTCCAGTGTGGGAATCAATGATTCTTAGTTGGGTCTATTCTAGCCTACATGATAACTGACTTGTAGTGAGTGACCACGTGACCCATCACGCGAGTCTGAAATGGCATTTTTTAATTGGGTTTAATTCTCAATCTCAGTGTTTCTGAGTCAGTCGTAAATTATACCTTCAGGCTGAAAGGTATTCCTGTTGTTGCCATTTGAATTGAGTTTTTTATTTAAAATAATTTATTCACCGTGGAAAATGCTCTTCTTCATCGAAATTCTGGGACAAAGACATTTACTAAAATTATTTGGAATTCTAAAGCCGGAATTATATTCTTGGTGACTCAACAAGGAACTGTTGACACATCAACACAAACTGGTTATAGAGGACGTCATCGCCTTCCATATTGGAACTTCATCAAGATTCGAACTTGGATTCAATTAGAACTTTTCAGTGATAGGTCTTATATTTTTGAATTCTAGGATTAACTTTTGGATTAGATTCACAAACCATAAGTCCCATTTCGAATTCTTACGTTGTTTTCTAGGGAAATAAATTATTTTGTTAAATTTACAAAGCTTGTTGACTTCACTCTTTTCTTTTGTTACTTTTGTACAAGCCTACACATAACACAGTGAATACCAATGGCTTCACATGTAGTCAGCTGTACATTCTTTACAGAAGACACAAGCTATGTAAGCCGATTTTTCTTTTGATGACATGTTGCATAGTTGGCTAATTTATTTAATTTGTAAAGTGCAAACAGGAATTGTGAAGTTTACATGAGTTCACATTGGTACATTTACATATGACCAATGTAGGCAATTTGGGAATAACTCCATTTAAGACCAACTAGATATCAAAGTAGTCTACTGTTGAAAACCCCATGTTGATATAACCATCCATTTGGGAAGAGTAGAGCAACAATATTTTCAAGATGGCTACTATGGTGCACATGTCATATATATGTCTGTATGATTTGCATTTGTAATGTAGCTTTAACAATTTTTCAGTCATATTGCTACAATGTCTGCAATGTGGCAGTTTATAATGATGTCTAGCACAGTGGCATCATGCTGCAGACATGTAGCGAGGCAGCTGTTAGTACCATTTTTATACGTCTTTGGCATGACTCAGCTGGGGTTGAAACCTGCAACCTCCCGCGGTGGATGCTCTAACCACTTAGGCCACCAGAGAGGTCCATGTGACATATAAAATCATTTTAATTCAGGACAAAGAAGATATTATAAGAAGTCTTTTGGTGTAAACCCCATGTTGATATGACTTTCTGTTTTGAAAGAGTAACAACAACCAAATTTTCAAGATGGCTGTCTTGGTGGCCATACTGGATGTCAGATTGGTACCATTTCCATTAAGGACCAACTAGACATCATAAGAAGTCTTCTGGTGAAAGCACAATGTAAATATGACCAGCCATCTAGGAGATGTGGTGATAATAAGATTTTTGTGAAACAAATGTGGCCATATCGGAGGCACGATTTTAATTTATGAGCGACTAATTATCATAAGAAGTTGTTCAGTGAAAACCTCATGCTGATATGATCATTTATATAATTAAAACTTCATGTTGATATGACCATCCATTCAGGAGGAGTACTGATAACAATATTGTCAAGAAGGCAGCAGTGGTAGCCATACCAGATGTGCAAATAACACCATTTGCATTTTGGACCATTTTGCTGTGGCAGACATACTGAACATCAGATAGGCTCCATTTTCATTTACAACCAAGTAGATATCATTATAAGTCTTTCAGTGAAAATCCCTTGTTGACATGACCAATCTTCTTAGAAGACACAGTGATAACAAGATATTTTAGAAGACACAGTGATAACAAGATATTTTAGATGGCTGATGTGATGACCATATTAAACATCAGCCAGACACAATCTTTATTTTGAACAAACTAGACATCATACAAAGTCTTCTGGTCAATATGACTTTCCATTCAGATCAAGTAGCAATAATAAGACTTACATCAGCATAATTTTCATTTTGGACAAGAAAACATCATCAGAAGTATTTCAGTGAAAATGCCAGAGTGATATGACCATCCACGCAAGATGGCTGCTGTGGTGGCCATACTAGAACAACACTAATTTTATTTGACCAACTAGAGCATGAGATGAATGTGTGTGTATGGTTTAATGGCAATTCTCCAAGTAGTTTAGGAGAAGTAGTGATAACAAATGTGCCAACAGACAGACAACAGATGGAAAAGCCATTCAATAACCTCTGCTGGTTTGTGACAGGTAGAGATAGAAATGGCCTGATGAAAAGAGCAAAATCACTCAAGCATGAAAATTAGGATTACTCACCATGATGTGCATCCACTCTTCATTTGATCACTGCTCAGAGAAAAATTTGTTCACACACAGGCCCTGGGGAAATGACTCTAAAAAATCACTAGCCCTGACTCAAATTCATGTGCCCAAAAGGGTCCTATTTTCTTAACCAGGCATTATTTTGGCACAACATTGAAATAGCTATACTTTAAATATAAAAAGTAATAAAGAAAGCTCATATTAAATTGATTCCTGTATTTATTTGCCTCTCACAAATTTTCACATGTTTTCCTCCTGGATAGATATCAACAATTGTCCAGCTGTTTGAGTGCTCAAAGAGTTTTTCAGAGATAAGCCATGGGCAAATCTCTTTAAAAAAAACTCCTCTTATCAAAGAATGCCATATTTTTTACTACTGTTTTGACACACACACCCCATCCAGATGGTTGGTACTTTATACTTGTGACACTGGTCACTGAACACCTCATTCACATTCTGCTAAAGAGGGGCTCACAAACAACAAGGCTTCCAGTAATTTCACAATTTCTGCATGCTCAGGTGATAAATTCTGAATAATTTTGACATACAAATCTTCTCTTGCGATTTTTTATTGTATGACTTAAGGTCGATGCATGATCTATATTTCATCATAATCTACATGCCTTAAGGTTGATACACAATGTGTATTTCATCATGATCTGTATGCATTAAGGTCTATGCACAGTCTGTATTTCATTATGATCTGCTGAGTATTTGGGGGACTTGGAGTAATTTCATTTTTTGAATGTTGCTAAAATCTCTATGTTACTTGATCAAAGTTGAAAACAGAAATGTAGTCTGACAGGTCTTAATCTTTTTGTTTTAAATATCAATCAGTTAAAATGGTAGCTTTAAGTTTATAATTAGTTTGTGTGATAGTACTTTGGGTGTGTCACAATTACACAAAGCACTTGCTCCATGCAAAAATAATCAGCAGCTATCAACTCTCTGAACTAAATGTATTTAAATAAAGTTTAATGATCTCAGTTTCTTCAGGGTGAAAAAACCCATTGCATTAGGGGCTTTAATAAGTCACTAATCTCCTAGCTTTGTTTAACCGTCAAACAATCACATAGGTACTGCTTGATATAATTACCTACCAATGCATTGCAAAGTCAGTGTAAGCAAGGGACTGCTGATTATTCTTCATGCTGTATGAGTGATTGATAATTAGAGGTAACCAATGAAATACAAATAACAGAAATAGCACTGTTCCTCATTCATAGGTCACATGTTTTGCTTTGTACACACCAAGTGTATAGCTTTTGATACAATTAAGCAGATGATCTTCATAATGTTGAGGGATTTACAGATGGGGCCCAACAGGAGCTGAGTATTAATAATTTTTTAGTGTTGTTCAAGAACTTAAAGATAAAAAAGCAGCATTTTGTACACAGGTTCAAGGTTTATTTCTGATGTTGTTGTTGTTGTTGTTGTGGGGCTTAACGCCATTTTTCAGCACACGATAGGCTATACATGGCGGCCAGTATTAATGGTGGAGGAAGAAACCGGGAAATCCACGGAAAGAACCACCGACCCACGAGAAGCTACTGGCAAGCTTTCTCACATATCCACATTCGCCGAATCTTAGACTCAAAGCCACGCAGACAGAGGTGAGATGGCAATGCAGAGAGCGCTTTAGATCACTTGGGGCCCCCGTTTATTTCTGATAAATTTGATAACACTTTTTTTTAGATGTGTGTGTGGGACAGTCCCAATGGGCAACTCACTTATAATACAAGGGTGCCCAATTTAGAATCAGAGGGGCCCTGGGCATCAGGCTATCAGAGATTTCTGAGCTGGATTTTTGAGCTCTGGCAAAGTATCAGAAAAGTCATTAATATATGCAAATTAGATCACAGTGACCTAATCGGGCAATGTCAGACTTACTGCTCTTGAGCTGTATCAACATACCAATTGTCATGAGTGAGGTAAATAAGGCCAGGGATATTGAAGGATAAGAAAATACACAGGGGACAACGAACAAAAGAGCAATTTTTAAACACACTAGAGAATCGACAAAATGCTATATCCTCTCCCAACTTTGTTCACAAGGAAATAATAAGTAACAGAAATACAATCATTTGAATGTTTACTTTAAAAAAATCCCAGTGAAGTTTATGCTTAATTATAATGGCTATGTCTCAAAACAGATCACAGTATTTTTTATTTGTGACAAACACCCAAAAGCCAGTGTTTTAGAGATAAACTAGTGTCATAATAAGCAAGTACTGGTATTACCTTTCCATTATCCACAAGTTTTGCAATCTGACCAAGAGCATTTCCATTTGGAATAAATACAGCCCATCTGTAACTCCGACCATTGATGAAGCCCTGAAATTAAATGATGTGTACACAGGTTAAATTAAAATGTGGGTTTAGATTTATATTCATTACAAAGAATTTCAAACAACCTTGAAATTTTTATAAATCAACGTATTTAATGTACTCAGACTGCCTGAAAAATGTAATAAATTATATATAGAAAATACAATGAGTAAAAAAACCCACCAAGGTTTAAACAAATTATTAGCACTGTTTCAGGAATCTTGTTATAATTATTACATGAACACCATTTAATTACATATGCTTCTTTACTTTATTGCTCCTCTTGTATTCAGTGGACACTGGGATAAGTTTTAATTTTTTCAGTGTTTTAATTTTTTAAAAATTTAATAATGATTAATCTAAAATCATGTAGTAGTTATTCTGTTTTTTCTGAAGATCTTAATAATGGTTACTGGTACATTTTATGCAAGTTATCAATGATAAACATCCTATATGGAACAGGCATTTTCCTTCATAACTCTACTGTGTAGATTGCTCTCTCTCTCCCTCTCTCTCTCTCAACTTACCTTGATTATATTTGTTCCAAAATTAGTTGCTGTTGTAAAAAGACCCAAAGGAATTCCAAATTTATCTGTGTTTGATAGTACTGGTGTCACTAATGAAACATATTTTGAATTTCTCCAACTTTTTAGCAAGTCTACTGAAAAAGTAGGCATTTTTCCTCCAAGTGGATCAAGAATAACATCAAATCTAAAAAAAAAGAAATGGAAAGTATGCGACAATTATATCTGCATGATGTGGTATTTGTTATTAGTTCTTATCCTGAATATGAAAAATGTGCTAAAAGGTTATTGCAATTAATTGATTGCAGTTAGTCATGTGACTTACCAAGCTCTTAACAAGAGCTAGTACTAGGCCAAAAATGTCCATGACCATGGTCACATTAGCAGAATGTGCCACAAGGTAATGTATGTACCTGTTAAGTGTACACAAATTAAATACACACGTTATAGTATGTTCATCAGGTATAAATACAATACCTGAGCTGAGAAAGTGTGAGTGGATAAAGCTGGATAGACGAGGCAAATGGTTGAAATCTGTTGGAAATTTAAGCTGGCAAAAGCCAGATTTGGCTGATCTAATCAGGAATCATGGTAAATACAAAGGTTGGCACCACCATAGAATATTGTTTAGTTAGAGATTACAGTAGCTATATGAAACATCCCTTCCATACATCGACAATGGATACATGCCAATTAATTTATGTTTGGGAAAATTGTGGCAGACTTTGTATACATACCTGCATGTCACTACAGAAAATTTTTAATGAAAGATTATGGCAGGTATAATATACAACCATGGATGAGGCTTACCAGCTACCATAGGCCAGGGCCAATACATCCTCAAAAGTTTGAAAATGGAGTAGTGGCATTCATGGGGGCAAGGTGCCAAAACCCTGGGGCTTAAAGGCCAGTGCCAGAGCCATGGCATAAAGACCAGTCCAAAGCATTAAAGTCCAGTGCCAGCTCTATGGTGTGAAAGGCCAGTGCAAGTGCCATAGCATGAAAGGGCTCTAAGGTGTGTTAGAAAGAAACAATCAAGGAAGTTTCCCAAAACCAAAGACTCAAAGCAGATGCAATAGTCTTCCTTCATGCCATGGCACCAAGGGTAAACAAGGTTGTTGATTGCAAGTTACAGCAGCTTGGAGGTGAGTTTGGTCTTCTGCTTTCAGTAGAATGGAAAAACAAAGAGGAGGCCAGCAAATCAAGGTAATCAACATGACATACTACTTTAGAAACCAAGCTGTGATAGTGCAAAGGCAAATGTAATTAAGCAGCTAGTCAATGACATGAACATATTAATACTGTGATACATCAAAGATTATATGTGTGAGGGTTCTGGATGGGCACACATTCACTGAATAACTATAGACCTTGAGGTATTGCAATATAGGCCATTTTACAGCCTAGGCTACCTACCATCTCTGAAGTAATTTCTGCTGCAGGCAATGGTCAGTGTTGTAAATGATGGCTGTGCTTTGTGGGCTGTTCTTTCTGTGCTTTATCTAACACACACTCATACTGAACACACAGGCAATCATGTGTGTGAGCTAAGGTTTGATGGTACTGAATTTCCAGTGAAGGTTTGTGATCTCAACATGTTTGAAATCCAAAATCCTGAAATATTGATCAGCATATTTGGTTTGAAAGGTGGGCCCAATCTCATATGAATCAGTAGTGTAGTTAAGAGGCATGTGGGAGATCTACTGTTTCTAAACAATAGATATTAAAGGCCACTATTTCAATACCTTGAGCAGGCTTGAGTGTGTGCAAAAGTTAGCCTGGCCAATATTCTTGAAGCACACACCAATGTTGATCGAGGTATATACAAAAAGCTGCAAAAGGTAGCCCTTCCAGAATCAGGCAAGAATATCTTATCATTTTAATAAATGCCAGATGTGAGTTCCATACATTACTTTGAGATGATGATTGTGCCAATGAAAGGATCTGTCAACAATTAAGTGCAAATCAGCACACAAGATTTCTGATCTGCTATGCAGTTGTGTAGTGTGATCGAGTCTGCAAGAAGTCAGCACTCAACCACTGTCAGGGTTTTGTGACAAAATTTATCCAGCACTTATGCATGGCCTGGTACTAGGTACGGCCTGGTACTAGGTACAGCCTGGTACTAGCTGCATTATGTTGAAAAAATAGCAATAAAAATAGCATGCTATGAGTAAAAAAGCAGAATCAGTAACTGTACTTTTGTCAGAACTGTCAGTTGTATTGTAGTTAGAACCATCAGTGGTACCTTCACAAGTGCAGCATGAAGTGATGCAGGTTTCTATGGTTGTATGTTCAGGTAGAATGCTGCTTGTAAAACATTTGCTATGATAAAATAACTCCAGGTTAACAAAAAATGTCAACCCTCATGCCACACTGAAACAGCACAGAACAATGGGAATGGTAACACAGACAAGCTCAGCACCAGAGCAGGAGAGTGTTCAGCTGTTTTATGTTCCCTGGGTCAGCCTAGCTTTCACAGCTGGCATTGGGTATGCCTTATTCTGTAGCTTGGTGGCACAAAAAGCAGCAGGCCTAAAGGAAACTAAGAACAAATAATATTATTTATAAGGATTGATTTTAACTTTTGAAGCAGTACTTTATAAAGATAACTTTTAACTGCTGAAAACGTAGTTTCTGCAAATGCTCTGGTTAGTTTGTGCACACTGTGACTGTCACAACCGGAGTGAAATAAGTAAAATAAGGTTAAAAAATTAGATAGATTTCTCTATCACAAGGGTGAAAAGGTGTAATCGGTGAGAAAATGTAATCACACCTAACTCAGCATTCTGTAGCAGCAAGGTTCACTGATGGTGTGTTTGAATTATATAGCAATACAATGAACAAATTAAAAATATTATAAATTCACTATAATGCACATGACTTTTCTGAAACTCTAACCATTGTCAAACATTACTTCATCATAAAGTGGTAAAATGCTATTCTAATGAGTGTGGTGTATCAGTGTTCTCCACAGGGATTTTTAGGACAGCAGGCTTTATATCCTATCATTAACAGGCACTATCAACTACGCCTTTATTCTTGGGCCCATTCCTGCTATGTTTCCCTCTCTAAGATGTAGTGGACTGGACCATGCGTAGGCATGGTTATAAGACATTTCTGGAACACTGTCACCTGTTTTTTTTTATTGATTACAGTTATTCAGGGTCAATTAACATGAAAGTGTCACAATTCTCTCCTCAGAAAGGAAGAAAGTGTATGCTTGATTACTAAATTGTAGGGTTTTGGAATTAATCAGTAGTTTTCAGTAAAGAGAGTAGCACTAAACAATCTATCTGGCAGTTAACAACTAAAACTGTCATATTTAAAGCAATTTTGCTACCAAAAAAGACATCAAAGGGTCCTTGAATGAAAAAAGTTTTGTTTCATTTCATGGTGAAGCACTTTTGTAAGGTATGAAATTCATATTTATTAAAGAAAATACCAATAATTACATAGAAAAATGAATTAAAAATCAAGTTTTATGAGTTTGATATGTGTCAGACACTGTAACTATTACGAAAAAGTAAAATATACAGTTTCTGAATAACTTCTTTTCTCCATTATTTGCAAGACTTATGTAAATATAAATAAAATAAAAATTACATTTTAAAACTTTGATTACATACAAGGCTGAATTTTATTTATGTGTATAATCAATGGATTAAAGTATGCACTTGAAGAGTAAAACACTATTTTAAAAAAAATGGTTGTACCATGGGCAACCAGCTTTAAATATCTGGTTCCCCTACAGATTCGTTGGTTTCCCAGTAAATGTATGTGGTTGCTCCAAGCAAACTATGCAAGTCCATTTTTATTAAAAAGCTATCAATCCAGAGTCTCAAACCATAAAAAATTGGGACTTTCTTCTGAATTACATTTACAGAATATTCCGGAACATCTCGATTGTTATGAACATGTGACGGTCCAACATACAGAGTAACCAGGATTAAATCTACTATTCCTAGTCAATGGTCTGCCAGCACCAGCCAGGCATCCTTTCTTTTGTCCTACAAGTATTTTTGGAAAATGCCATTTTTATCCAACTGAAGAAGGTACTACAAGAAAGACAGTAATTAGAAGCTATGGGCATAATACCAGTAATACCACACAATTCTGCCTCCTCAAAAATTCTAATTTTTTCATTCATCTCCCATTCCTTGTATTTTGCTCTAATTGGTAATACAAGGAAGATGGTTTATATCTGTCAAATCTGTGTTGTAGTCCTGCTTATCTACTGCAGGTTCAAGTGCAGTCTCAGTATAAATGTGCTCCATTTCACAAGTCATTTATTAATCACTAAAGTTCAATCAAGAGTGGATTCATATACAATAAAGATTGTTTATAACATTTCACAGCGGATTGAGATTTTTAGAATATTATGACTGAGAAATTTTATATCCAAATTCATTAGTTATATTTCAAAATGTTTATGTACTTGTCTATGACTATGATTTTGGGCATACCTGTAGTAAACAATTTATACTGGTATGATTACTGTAGGAACCATTATGTAATAATAAACAATTTATACTGGTATGATTACTCTAGGAACCAATATGAAATTTTCAAACAAATTACATTTTATAAATATTGCAAATATTATCACGAAGAAAAAAGATAAACTAGTAAGGTTTACCATCCGATGAAAGTGTCAAAATACACGTACATGTACCAGCCAGTGAATAATGAAAGTCACTTTTATGTGAAAACATCTTTGTTCAACAACTTAACAGCTACTAAATTAGTCCTTCATTTATTTGGATGGCAAGAAGTTGTAAATAGTCATCTCTTTTTTTTAATCTGAGATTTTTTTGTTGACATTTTTGTTTTCTTAATGAAATGCAAATACACATAAAGAATGTCAGGTATGTCACACTGAGCTTGTACGTTTAATCTAACATCTGCTATGCTAACTAGAACCTTGTTGGTTTTTGGTACAGTGGTTAGTACAGAGTCATTGCCATCCTCATTATTTCCGGCAGCAAAAAATATCAGTTGCTTCCTGTATTACGATTCTAGTTCTTAAACTATATAACAGAAAGAACTGAAACCAACAAGTTTAGTATAATCAACAAAAAATGTTATTATTTCTAACTTACAAAGCGATAATTTAAGAGACCCTTAAAGTATTGTGAATTAAATCCCAAATAATCCTAAATGTCCTATCACAAGTCCAAAAGTACAGAATGTTCTGAATGAATTCAAATAGTCTTGAGAGTCCTGATGTACCAATAGTCTAAAATGTTTTGATGTACCAACAGTCTTGAATGTCCTGTGCCACAATTATGAAATCCAAAATGTTGCTAAATGAGTTCTTAATAATTCCAAAATAATGTGTTAATACAAATGTCATTGAGCACTTAGTAATTCCAATACCTATGATGCAATAGACATTTCAATGGAAAATTCCACCACTTCATAAACAAGGTTAGGCCTTGAACTCATATTGTAGTAAACATCTTTGTTTATCATATACAATCATCACAAAAGTCAGGTATGCATAAATGCCGTCCACAACCCTCAATCACAGACAAAAGTCAAACACATTGTTACGTGTATGTATATAAACTACTTGTGTGTTAGTTTTAAAATTCTTTTTTATTTTATTTTCGTTTCATTACATTTTATTGTAATGATTACTGAAAGGATTCGAAATTCTTTTTCAGTATTTCGATATTTTCTTTTACTAAATGTTATTTATCTAAGACGTAAAATGTGTTACATGAGAATTATTTTTAGTTAACCTAGTTCGTCTTAGGTTGGGGAAGTTTGTAAACAGGCAGTTAAAATGATTGGTCAGTATCAGGGCCATACTTTCCTTGCGTGATCACTATGTGTAAACAACACTTTTTTATTATTGGTTTTTAAGTGTGGTTACACTGACGTATGTGATGGATCTCTTGTAGTAAGAGACCACATGACCCATCTCGCGAGACTTGAAATGATGTTTTTAGGGTTTAAATACGCATTCTTAATATTCGTCTGGCAGAGTCGTTTTAACATCTTGAAGGAACAAGGTGTTATTTTTTATTTGTTGCCAGATTGTTTGTTTTTCATCTGTTTTTTGGATTTAATAATTTATTCTCCTGGAAACTCAACAAGTTGACTTTCTTATAAAAAATTCTGAAAGATATTCATGGAAATTTATTCTGGAATTATTTGGAAACAAAAACTGATTCAATTGAGGAATTGTTGATATTCGTACATTGGCCCACATCTGACGTCATCGCCTTCCATATTTGTACGTCGTCGAGATTCGAACCTGGATTCTAATAAAACTATTTAGTGATAGGACTTGTGTTTTCATTCTTAGGAACAAATTTTGGATTATATTCACAAACTGTAAGTCCTATTTACCAATTTTTACATTGTTTTCTAGGGAAATAAATTCTTTTGTTAAAATATACAAAGCTTGTTGACTTCACTCTTTTCTTCTGTTACATTTGTACAAGTCTACATGTAACAACATAATATAAATTAAATATACATAACACCTGGCAATAACTAATTTCACAAAAATATCCTCAATTGCTTGTTTAACAGATGTGACTATGGCACCATCAGAATTAACATTACTGAAGAAATCACCAGACCAAAGTAGACAGCAACGTGTCACACACTGTAGCAAGGGAACATCATCTGTATCACTATCACTGACATCTGTTTGCTCACTAAACCCTGCCATAACAAAACAGTCTGCAACACAATCATGCCATTCATAATAAATCAATATGACTAAGAGATTTACTTTGAACTGTCTCAGTTAGTCAAATTACTAGTATAGAACGATACCTAATGGATATTTTAAAATTATTTAGTCTAAAGAGTACCAAACAAAAACAGTTCTTTTCATGTTTTAATTGCATCGAACCAGGAACATGTGAATTTAAAGAACCAATTATGAATGAGGTATGATTATCATGCCGTTGTTATCTGGTGCCTTTGTCAGGCCTTTGATATTTACTGATTATGCAAAATGACTATCATGCTGTTGTTATCTGGTGCCTTTGTTGTTATGCCTTTGTTATTTAAAAACATCACCTCTATTTGTCTGGCTTCAGAGTGATAAAAGCAGTATAATTAAGCTAAATTTCTCAGGCAGGCCACACAAATCAAATACTATAACCAGTTAAATGTTCCATCAGAGGATCATTATAACAAAGTCAATGGAATACATAGTACTTAGGAATTTTGCTGGGGACGTTAAAATCAAATGTTCTAACAGAGAACATTTTGTACCTGAGAATGTAATAAACAATTAATACCACACTATCAAAGTTAGCTCCATGTGGCAGCATCCAATGAGATCTATTCAGCAATGCAGTTTTAAACTCTAGAAGCAAAAATAGTTGAGATGCAAAGGGCTATAACTAATACTGCTGTCTGGAAATGAACTAAAAGATCAATTAATATTTTTTCCAGTATTACCGTCTTTACCTGTATATAAGTCCGAATGCAAACAAAACAGACCATGATCTGTTGTCGCAAACACACAGATACAGGTCATTCCTTATTGTTAATAACATTTGGGTTACTGGGAATTATGCTTTAGTTTATAATGTTAAGTACCTCTATGTCCATACTGACAAGCCTGAAGTTATACACACTCTACAGGATTCTAATCACATAACCAACTTCTTCATTGTCAAGTGACCACTAATATATGCTGATGGAAACAGAAATCTCATGTAGAGCCATTTAATTCTGATTTTATACCTTTTTTGATATACATGTGTATGTACCCACATGTAAACATGCAGGCAGTTGTAAATAACCAGCTCCTGCTTTCATAAAACATATCATCTTCAGTTCAAAACATCATCCTTGTGCAAAATTTGCAAACCTGGTGTCATTATCTTCATTTTAACTTCATCATTCTGGTTTGAGCTTGTTTTAAAAAATACCTAAGTTTCATTATATTATCCCATTTAATTTACAAAATTTTCGCATACCAAAAGTTGAAATGAAGTTTTGCTCAAAGATGAGATGCTTTATCCATATGAGACCTGATTAAGTTCATATTTGTAAACATTCTTGATTACAAATTTCCAACTTGCAGTAAAGACATACTAATGCCATGTAAACATTATGAAGAATACCGTTTCAATCACTGAGCTTTCAGTTCTACTTTGATTCCTCTCTTTGATTGTTTGATTTTAATTAGGGAATTTTAACTACAGCGATTGCCACCACAAATCCTTATGTTGTTTACTGCATTTTCCATCAACCTCCACCATACTCCCCACTTCAGGTATTCACTTTCACATCAAATACAGTGATCCTGGAGTCCCCACTTCAGGTACTCACTTTCACATCAAAGACAGTGATCCTGGAGTCCCCGCTATAGCATGCTCCATTATAAAATGAATTCTGATATAACATGGCTGTGGCGTGGCTCCCAAAATTATACATATTTTTTCGTACACAAAAAATACTTTGTCAAAGTATGAGAAATAATGTATGAAATGTTTATTGTCATTTTTTGGAAGAGATTACATATGAATTCAAATATAACATGATCATGGTGTGGCTCCTGGAAATTTGTATATTTGTTCATTCATGAAAAAATATACTTTTTTTTTAAAGTACAAGAATTAAAGTGTTCAAAGTTAATTATCATTCTGGGGTGAAAGATCATGTATGAATTCTGATAAAATATGATCACAGCATGACTCAAGAGATTTTACAATAATTTCACAAATTTCTTGAAAAAGTGCAAAGTTTTGTGCCAAAATAAGCTTAGCTTTGTTTTGAAAGAAAGTCAGCTGATTAAAAAGCTGATTAGTGTTAATCTTATTATTACTAAACTATGAACAATAATGCCTGCAAGTCTTCTCCATTTATCTTCAATACATTCTGTGCACAGGTTTTGCTCAAATGAAAGAAAATGTTCTCATCTGAATTTTTATAAATCAGATCATTTCAGTATTTTCTAATCATCAAAGTTAATCTCACTACTAAAGGTTGTTCAAATTATGGGATGAAATTTATAACAAACCCTCCAAACGAACAAAAAACCCCCAGAGAAAGCTGCTAACATGTGCACATTGCTTTGTGGTGTAATCAATTGTCATGCAGTCAGTTGACCAGGGAATACTATTCTGCATTATCTATAAAAACTACCCCATTGTTCCTTAACAATTATTCTTGCTGTATTAGTTCAAACAAATTGAGGTCAAAGTGTTAATCAGCTTGTATTTATAACAGATAACAGGATACAGAACGTAAAGATTTTACTCTTCAAGTTTGAAGTCCCAGGCAGAACTAAGTCCAGAGTTAAACCAATGCAATTAGCTTCAAGATAAATGTTCAGAAGTCAAGCAAACAATTTGGTGGCCTGAGAAAAGCTTCTTACCCAAATTTATGTCAATAAATTTACCTACCAATTTATGGGAATACAATAGATTATCGATTTCTGCTCAATCAAACAGCATACATACCCAATGAAACAAGTTTATGGACCAGATTGTCAGCAGTTTTGGACATTGTCACACACATGTAAACCACACCCTTCATCTGAACCCTTTTTATTTTCGAACTTCCAATCATTCATATATACACAGGAATCTGTCCTGTCAGTGTTAACAATGATTGGAACAAAACCATTTAAATTATAGGGGTGGAGGGATTGACTGATACAGTGTGACCACGCTGTAACACGGTAGTTGGGGTTCATAGAACCAAATGGTGTTATAGACCAAACCATGTTATAACCAATCAAGTCAGTTAGCTAAAGAAAATGATATAATTACCTAAAATATGGCCATGTGTGTGTGTGTGTGTGTGTGTGTGTGTGTGTGTGTGTGTGTGTGTGTGAGTGTGTGTGTGTGTGTAAGAAAAGCTGGCACAAAAGTAAGTACTTTTGATTAAATGAAGACAAACTAGTCTGAAATAAACTTATATATTGACAATGTACATCATCCATAATCCATTAAATACTGTACTTGTATATAATAAATCCATAATTTGAGTGAAGATCACATGTTATAAACTTCATGTATGACTCGCATCCTGTCAGAAAACACAAATAACATGAATATATGAAAAATGGTAGTCCTTATTTTGATCTATATCCAATTGTCACTTAACAATTCACTCAAACTGTCAAAAGTAGCACATGACTATAGCTGTTTACATGCTACATGTACATGTACTTAAATTGGCCTTGATTTTAGTCAGCTGGAGACAGCTATCATCTTGCAGAGGCTACCCAGGGGATGAGGCTATTTATAGGACAATGAAAACCTGAACAAATTAAAAAGTTTAACAACATTTTTGCAAGATACCCCATCTTCAATTAACTTGACAGCCAGATATCTATGGTTTCAAAAGATTGGAAATTTAATTTACGTTTGATGCTGCCATTAGTAGCGACTGTAAGCATAATTTTTATTCCTGCAAAAATGAAATTTTCATGGCACAATAAATGTGTTCCAGTCACTTTGGAAAAGGCAACAATCTATCAGATTCCATTGCTTTTATTTAAGTTTGGTGTTGACTTCCTTTGATGAAAGGTTATTTGTTGCTATTGAAGATTATAGTCAACTTTCTTTGATGAAGGGTGCATGTGTTATTGAAGTTACCACTAAAGGGCAGCTTGGAGGAACAAACAGACATCTGTTTCTTATTGCAGTGGCAACATCAAATAATGGCAGAACACTGAATGAGACTGATTTTTTCTTTCATTTGCTTAGTATTTATACAGAATGATTGATGCTTCAAAAGTGATCAGTTTTCTTTGAAGTTCAGCAAAACTATTTTTTGGGGGTACATTTTAAAAACAAAAGGAATTAGCCATCGTTTGGTCGATCTTAGCAGTTACTTTTTCTGCATTCAAAAGTTGGTCAATTGTAGCTAGTCCCGGTAGCATAAATAGACCAACATGTAGATCTCTGGATATTTTTTTGTTGGGGGTGGGTGGGTCTTTTATTTTGTGGTGTATTTTGACATTTCTGGTGGCGGAGTGATGCTGCCTTCCATGCAAGCATCAGAAATTTAAAAAAAGGCCAACAGATGATAAATACACAGGTGTTCTGTTCTGACAGAAAATATGAACTTTCTGAAGGATACAATTCTATGAGTGAAAAGAAGAGGAATTTTACTTACCATCCACATAGAGAGGTTAGTCAAAACAAATGTATTAATTACTAGCAAGCAGCCAATAATCAGACACTATTTCGTCTGAAAGATCCATTATGAGATAGTGCCTCATCTGGTTGATCTCCACTACCAAGTATGTTTTATAAAAATGCGGAGATCTCACAGCATACAGTAATGAGACCAGATATCAGAATAAGTGGATTATGATATGACAATGCACTGTTAAGATGGTTAGTCAATATGAACAATAAATTTGTTTATGTAACAATATATAAATTTCAGTACATTTTATATCAAGTTTGTGGCTTCCTTTCATGGTGCCTCTGAATTTATTCACTCCAAACCCAAGTTGTATATACAAGTTTAAACAACCAACAATGTCGGGGGAAAAAAAAATCGCCATATGGTATATTTTGTTGCTAGCAAAGAAAATAAATCACAATTTGCGACATTGGCGAAGCCCAGCATGATCCATGAATAGACTTTTTACATATTATTTTTTATACTTTTAAGAAGAAAATCTTTTTCATGTACGAGATAAATACATGTATATGAAATTTCAAGAGCAATGTCACGATGGTCTTATATTAGAATTTATACAAGATCTCTTCCCCAAATATGATAATACACATTTTACACATTACTTTTCATACTTTTTAGAAAGATTTTTTTTTGCATGTATTAGAAAAGTACATATATGTGATATTTCGGGAGTCATGCCAGAATTGTATCATATCCGAATTTGTGTAATAATGAAGCGTGCTACAGCAGGGTCACACTGTATAATCATACATTCTACTCCCACTTGTTTGCTTATAAAACAAAGTTTTCAATGAATACTGGGTTTATTTTATTTATTTTTTTCCTCTGTTCTTAGCGAATGACTCAATAGTTTTTAACGAATTGCTCTGAACTTGCTGTCCATTTCTGGTTTCTAGAAGAGTCTATTTCAGTGAAAACTTTCATTTGCATCCAATACTTGCAATCTCTAATTTTAACAATTCTAAAACAAACTGAAGAAAGAAATAGGTGGAATTATTATATACATGTCTTCCAGGAGATGTAAATACAAACTTTATGGAATTATTGAGATTTTCAAAGACGGTAAGCTACATCACGTCTATTGCTTGAAAACTGAGACTTATCCAAGCAAATATGGCGACCAAGTTGCCAAAGAAACTCTCGTTTGATTTGAAACATCAAAAAGTTGATAGTTTTGGGATCCCCATGGCAACAATCAGATTAGGACTTATAAATCAATGAATGAAGGGACTAAGTTTTGTGCATCTTTTATATCTTTGAAGCCTTCTGTTTTTAAAATTGGAAGGGGGATACAAACAAATAGGATGATGTGAGAATAATATAGCAAGAAATAAAATGTCAGGATTCTAACAGACCTAGCAAATATTTTTTATTATAGAAAATGATGCTTCTTTATGTACATTTCTGATGTAATTACTTTTATGGATAAAAAAGATTTGACTGGTGAGTTCACATCCTCAACTATTTATCTTCATGTTGTCAATTTTGTATATATATAAATAAATATTAAATATGTAATAACTATTCTAAGTACTTCTTGTTTAATCTGGAACAGGCTGACAGCCATGTCAATGAGTACATAGTATTGTGCCCACTTGTATCCCCCTAAATTGTTTTCATGGGGTGGGTGGGTTATGCAACATTCTCTTCAGCTAATTGACCTTGATGGTTATAACACGGTTCTGTACATAGCAATGTCACTGCTTTTGGACCCCTACAATCATGTTATAGTGGGGTCATACTGTACCTATGTTTAGTTTGTTTGAAAATATTTATAAAATGTCACTGTAAATTTTATAAGTCTTACCCCTCCCTGGGACAAAAAGGGTGGGAACCAGATGGTTACCACATGGGCACCATCCCTATAAAATTGTGTGAACTTCCATCCAGTGATTTAGGATATTTGGTAACAGAGTGATAAGAGAGATGGTTGGTATCACAATATACCCTGCTAAAGAGTGGAGATGATAAAATATATTTATTCTAAATCATTTAAAACATTTCAGAACATGTACAGAACCTTCTCCTTGAAAAGGAAGATTGATAATTTGATCCACGACATACCCACTGATTCTTTGTAATTCTGACTGGACATCCTGAGTCTTGTAATCTATGACTACATCTGCTCCAAGTGACTGGACCAATCCCACTGCATCGGTGCTACATGTAGTTGTCACTTCTGCTCCCCAGGTTTTCATCAGCTGTCAGATTCAGACAAAGAAAGGTAACCTATGGGAATCTGTATATTGTAAACTCTATTCTAAACTCATCTTGAATCATGTATTTGTCTGCAGATAATCAGCTGTATGCTAAGTTATAAAAACATAATGAATTAATCTAGGTCACTGTGTCAAGGTTAAAAAGTAAAGGTAATTGAGGACCAGAAAATATATTCCAAACAAGGAGAAAACTATGAACTAACATATAACAATTTAATATTTTTACATCTGATATTATTTTTATTTACCTTAATTTTCCATGTTGGTTCTTTAGTTGGTAAATGTATTGCTGAAACCAGTCAAGAACATCACCCATACAAGACCATTATGCAATAATGCATAATCAGGCCAAGCATACGTTTTATAGCTAGACAAGGCCTAAAATCACACTCTCTTAAAATTTGGGTAAATGTATTGCTGAAACCAGTCAAGAGCGCCACCCATACAAGACCATTATGCAACGGCACAACATACATTTTATAGCCAGACAAGGAATAAAATCACATTGATCATTTTAAATTTTGGTAAATGTATTGCTGAAACCTGTCAAGTATACCACCCATATAAGACCATTATGCAATACAAGCATATTCAGGCACAGGATATGATTCATAATCAAACAATGCCTAAAATCATGTTGATTTTATACTGTGATCTTTTGAAACGATAAAATCACTCAAGAATTTCAACAAAATTGTTTTCCTATCTTACAAATTATAGTTTTGAACTCACACGTACCTGATCTAAGTTCTATAGTATTCACACACTCACCCATTTGTTTGCAATCCCCTACCAACTTTTAAAACAAAAAGCATCAAGGATAAAAAAGTGCACAAAACTTAGTAATTTCATTCATCAGTTTATAATTTCTAGACTGACTGTTGCTCAGAGGTCCTTAACACTGTCAACTTATTTGTATTCAAAACTAAATGGAAATTCTCAATGTAAACAAGCCTACAGACTGCTTTCAAGAATAGTCTGTTTGGTAAAAAATGTCACTGGCATCCAATATTTGCAATTATGTCTAGTTTTAATATTTCTAAAACAAATTGAACAAATAAAAAAGAAGACCTCTTGTATACGTGTGTTCAAAGAGATGTAACTCCAAAATTTACAAAATCATTGACATTATTCAAGGCAGTGAACTACATCACATTTGTTCCTTGAAAACATAGACCTGCCCATGCAAACAGCCATGACATTATTATTATAAAGAAACTCCCATTGGATTCAAGATGCCAACAAGCTAACAAGTGTTTGGGAACCCATGGTGAAAATCAGGTTAGAAATGATAAATTTATCAATAAAATGACTAAGTTTTCTGCATTTTTTTTTTCCTTGATGCCATACATTTCTGAAATCAGTAGGGGGTACAAACCAATGGGAAAGTATATGAATACTATAATTTAGTCATGATGTGGATGAACTCATAAATTCCTGTTTTAAGTTCTAATCTAGTTATGAAGTACAAGATGTGGATGAACTCATAATACCTGTTTTTATGCCAGGTCAAGTTATGATGTGCATAAATTGACAAAAACTTAGTGTATATCTTAGGCCTTTCTAGTTAAGATGTGCATGAATTCACGAATACCTGTTTTTAGGCCTGGTCTAGTTATGATGTGCATGAATTCATGAATACCTGTTTTTAGGCCTGGTCTAGTTATGATGTGCATGAATTCATGAATACCTGTTTTTAGGCCTGGTCTAGTTATGATGCGCATGAATTCATGATTACCTGTTTTTAGGCCTGGTCTAGTTATGATGTGCATGAATTCATGAATACCTGTTTTTAGGCCTGGTCTAGTTATGATGTGCATGAATTCATGAATACCTGTTTTTAGGCCTGGTCTAGTTATGATACACATGATGTGCATGAACTCACATGTACCTGTTCTAAGTTCATCTCTAATTATCAAGCACTAGATGTGGATAAACTCACAAATACTTGTTATTAGGTCTAGTCTAGCTATGATGTGTATGAATTAACATATACTTATTATTAGGTCTAGTCTAGTTATGATGTACATGGTGTCCCTGAACTCACACAAAACCTGTATCTGGGACTTAGTCTAGTTATGATGTACATGGTGTCCGTGAGCTCACACAAAACCTGTATCTGGGACCTAGTCTAGTTATGATGTACATGGTGTCCATGAACTCACACAAAACCTGTATCTGGGACCTAGTCTAGTTATGATGTACATGGTGTTCATGAACTCACACAAAACCTGTATCTTGGACCTAGTCTAGTTATGATGTACATGGTGTTCATGAACTCACACAAAACCTGTATCTTGGACCTAGTCTAGTTATGATGTACATATGTCCATGAACTCACACAAAACCTGTATCTTGGATCTAGTCTAGTTATGATGTACATGGTGTCCATGAACTCACACAAAACCTGTATCTTGGACCTAGACTATTTATGATGCAAATGATGTCCGTCATTATTTGAATTCTGCAAAATGGCCATTTAAGTGTAATATACTTCATTGGTTCCAACACTGTCTTGACCAATAACAAAACCAGCATGCATACCAACACAGAAAATACAGTGTTCCCTCACTATAATGCCACTCAGTATACTGCTGCCCCATTATACTGTGGATATGGACATGTATCCGTTAAATCAGTTACATTTGGTTTTATCATTGCTACTTGATTTATTTCACTTGGATCATGTGAACCAGTTACACTAACAATGTGATTTCACATCATTAAATATCCTATTTATACTTGTAAAGTGATTTAATATCATCAAATGCCCTTTTTTGCATTTTTAGGATGCAACCTTATTGACACAAGGGATTCTGTTAATGTCCCAACATATTATACACAGAACTCCTTCTCCAGGATGTCCAGAGTTCTACCACTGGATGGCACAGGGTCTTCCCTTACTTTTGCCTATATGCTTAAATAAAATCCATTCTGAAAAATAACTCTGAGACCAAGGTTTGATAATTTGCACCTATCAACTGATTTATAACACCTAAAGTAAAGAGAAAAAAAAAAAGTACCCTGTCATAAGTTATTTTATGCAGATTCACCATTACCACATCAACCTACTGTGGACTTTGATAAAAGTATCACAGAGTGAAAGTGTTATACATTCATTAGGCACATCTCAGCAACGTGTTCATAAAAGTTCCATTTGGTTACAATCTGCCTACAATCACTAGAGCTTGAGAAAATGAATACTATGGTCTTACTAAAAGAATGTCCTTACTGGACCTCAGTACTGAAACAGCAAGTCTTGACAATGCAAAATGAATATTGTTGGGTGGCAGACTTAAAAAAGTACACAGTCAATTTCAGCTCTACTCACATTGGTGTTGCTGCACACAGTTCAGCCTTACATACCTTTGAAAGACAACCTCACAAGTTTTATAAACCAGTAAATCTTAACTATACAGGCTATGTTGGTAAACTGTAAGAAACTTCCATAACTACAGAAACTTGTGATGAAAAACAATGTACAGACTAAAAGATACTAAAAGTTGTCCTGAAACAGCATAGACAGTCAAAGCTGTCCTAATGGTCATCTTTAGTCAGCGATCACCTGTTCACAATGGCCATTCTAATTTACCTCAGCAAATATCCTATACAAATGTCCTGCCTTCTAATGTTAGCAGCCTGATGTTTTCTAACCAAACAATGGTTTCTCCCTGCCTTAAGAGATCACTAGAATGCATCTACATTGATTGTTCAGTCTATACAAACTGAATTTTTGGTCATCTGTTCATGAGGAAGGCATTGTTTAGATAAAGGACTATCATTTGAACTGATGAGCAAACATTTCTTATCTTGCTTGAATCTGTTAACTCCAGTCACACTGGGGGCCCCCTGCGTGGCCGAGTGGTCTGAAATGCTCACCATTACAGATCACTGCCATCTCACCTCTGTCTGCGTGGGTTCGAGTCTCGGGTTCGGCCAATGTGAGAATGCTTGCCAGTAGCTTCTCGTGGGTCGGTACTTCTTTCTGGGGTTTTTCCGGGTTCTTCCTCCACCATTAATACTGGCCACCATGTATAGTCTATCTTGTGATGAAAATGGCATTAAACCCTACAACAACAACAACAACCAGTCACACTGACAGTGTGAAAATGTGTCAATATGCCAAATTTGAAAGTGAGGCAGTTTTTATGATTAGGGTAGAGGGTCAATTCATCTGGTTTATGGTGGGAAAAGTAGCTGTGATATTGCAGCAGAAATGGAAGTCACCTTTTGTTCCAGTGTGATAGGTATAGTTAGATATCTTCATCTATGTGCATATGAATTAATGCTGAAGAAAAAAGTTTGTCTTTCAACAGAGATACAAGTTACATCCCTTTTCAGTAGGGTCAGGGTCATTCAATATTCAAAACATGTCTGTAAAGATCAGTGGAGTTTGGTTCATGTGTTTCAATGAATAACCATATACTGCTTCTTTTCATTCTCTGTTTATCCCAGGATTCTCACATAAGCCAACTGTTTTTTATCTTGGCAAGTGGAGCAACTGACTAATCCAGATATTGTATTTACAGCATAAACACTAAGATCTGTGTATATTTTTAAGTCATGATGATTTCATTTACAGGCTGGATTGATTACAGTGAGCAGAATACAGTAATTTTTAGAGAACATAAATTTGGCATAGAACATATATCCGTAATTATGATTTTGTTGTACAGTGTACTTTAAACAATTTTAATAATAATAATAATACATGTAATAAGAGTAGTAACAAAAATGTTATTCAATAGATGATATTTGTTCAAAAACCAATTTTAAAGGGTGAACCTGGGTACAGCCAGGTTTGCCTTTTCCCATGAGAGGCCACTTTTTACATGTTTGACTGTATATTCCTAACTAAGAATGATGTGTATACAGTAACCTTGATTAATTAGGAATTTTGCTGGGTATCTTCTTTATTGTCTTCAATTAACATATTTATTAACTGTACACCTCTTACAGTCCTCAAAAGAGTGTACATATCAATGGTATCTCCATTTATACTCAATATGTATGTGAAAAGTGCTATTCTCTGAGATTAACATATGTGTTGTATATACTGTACTGTCTAAACTGACCTTAATTATAGAATCATACATGTTGTATATACTCTCTTGTCAAAACAGACCTTAATAATAGAACATACATATATACTGTCCTGTCTAAATACACCTTAATTATAACACAAACATGTTGCATATACTTTCCTGTCTAAAGTAACTTTAATAATACAAACATACATGTCGTATATACTGTCCTGTCTAAATATACCTTAATCATAAAACAGACATGTTGTACATACTGTCCTGTCTAAATATACCTTAATCATAAAACAGACATGTTGTATATACTGTCCTGTCTAAATATACCTTAATCATAAAACATACATGTCGTATATACTGTCCTGTCTAAATATACCTTAATCATAAAACATACATGTCGTATATACTGTCCTGTCTAAATATACCTTAATCATAAAACAGACATGTTGTATATACTGTCCTGTCTAAATATACCTTAATCATAAAACAGACATGTTGTATATACTGTCCTGTCTAAATATACCTTAATCATAAAACATATATGTTGTATATACTGTCTTGTCAAAACAGACCTTAATCATAGAACATACATCCATAATGTCCTGTCTAAATACCCCTTAATTATAAAACAAACATGTTGTATATACTTTCCTGTCTAAAGTAACTTTAATAATACAAACATACATGTCATATATACTGTCCTGTCTAAATATACCTTAATCATAAAACATACATGTTGTATATACTCTCCTGTCTAAATATACCTTAATCATAAAACATACATGTTGTATATATTGTCTTGTCTAAATATACCTTAATCATAAAACATACATGTTGTATATACATGTACTGTCATGTCTAAATATGCCATAGTCATAAAACATACATGTTGTATGTCTAAATATACCTTAATCATAAAACATACATAACTATACTGTCATGTCTATCATGTCTAAATAGACCTAAATCATAAAACATACATGCTGCATATACTGTCCTGTCTAAATTTACCTTAATCATAGAACATACATGTTGTATACACTGTCCTGTCTAAAGTGACCTTAATCATAGAAACAGAACACTACATATACTGTCCTGTTTAAATAGACCTTAGTCATAAAACACACACTGAATAATAACTGTCCTATTGAAATAGACCTCAATCATAGATACATACTTGTTGTATATACTGTCCTGACTAAACAGACCTTAATCATAGAAACATACATGTTGTAAACACAGTGGTGTCTAAACAGAGCTTAGTCATAGAACACACATGTTGTATATACTGTCCTGTCCAATAGACCTTAGTCATAGAACACACATGTTGTATATACTGTCCTGTCCAATAGACCTTAGTCATAGAACACACATGTTGTATATACTGTCCTGTCCAATAGACCTTAGTCATAGAACACACATGTTGTATATACTGTCCTGTCCAATAGACCTTAGTCATAGAACACACATGTTGTATATACTGTCCTGTCCAATAGACCTTAGTCATAGAACACACATGTTGTATATACTGTCCTGTCCAATAGACCTTAGTCATAGAACACACATGTTGTATATACTCTCCTATCAAAATAGACCTTAATCAGAACACACATGGTGTATAATGTCTTGTCTAAACAGACCTTAATCACAGAACATACATGTTTTATATACTGTCCTGTCTAAATAAACCTTAATTATAGAACACACATGCTTTATATACTGTCCTGTCTAAATAGATCTTAATCATAGAAACATACATGTTGCATATACTGTCCAGTCAAAATATACCTTAATCATAGAAACAGAATGTTCTATATACTGTCCTGTCTAAATAAACTTTAATCATAGCAACAGAATACAATTCATAAATACTATACAATTAAAGTTTGTTTTGTTGTTCTGTTAAGGCTAAAATTTTATCTCAAAAACTTATTAAATATTGCTAAAATGTACACAAACATATGAAACAAAAATATTTTTTGAGGAGTAATAGATGTATTTTATATCTGCTGCACTCTAATTTCTTGACATAACAAAGACAAAAACTGAGTTAAATTTATACCAGATTTCTAGTAAAGGTAATGAGGGTACTTAATTGCTTTAGGTATGAGACTTCCAAATTTCCAACCACGGAAGTCCTGCACTTCCAAATAAAAATTAATGGAACCATTGCAAACATCCCTCAGTATAATGCTTTCTTATTTATGAGTCTCTTTCATGGCTTTTATAAACACCATTATAAGACGGGAGCACTGTACAATTAATTTCTACATACAAATGTAAAATAGCACATTTTCAAAACTGAGTATAAATTTTTTACTTTAAATAAATGAAAAAAGTACTGTTACACTTTAAAATAGTGATTCAATCAAATTTCATGTTTTTTGTACAAGACTGAGAATCAAATATTATTGATTTATTCAGTCTACATGACTTTGTACAACACTGAAAATGGAATATCATTCACTTATTTACTCTTCATGACTTTTCTACAACACTGAAAATGGAATATCATTGACTATGTAGTCTTCGTGACTTTTGTACAATACTGAAAATGCAACATCACTGACTTATTTAGTCTTCGTGACTTTGTACAATACTGAAAATGCAACATCACTGACTTATTTAGTCTTCATGACTTTTGTACAATACTGAAAATAGAATATCACTGACTTATTTAGTCTTTGTGACTTTGTACAATACTGGAAATGGAATATCACTCACTTATTTAGTCTTCATGGCTTTGTACAATACTGAAAATGGAATATCACTCACTTATTTAGTCTTCATGACTTTGTACAAAACTGAAAATGGAATATCATTCACTTGTTTAGTCTTCATGACTTTTTACAATACTGAAACTGGAATATCATCGATTTGTTTAGTCTTCATGACTTTGTACAACACTGAAAATGGAATATCATTCACTTATTTACTCTTCATGACTTTGTACAACACTGAAAAAGGAATATCATTGATTTATTTAGTGTTCATGACTTTGTACAGCACTGAAAATGGAATATCATTGACTTCTTTAGTCTTCATGACTTTGTACAACACTGAAACAGAATATCATTCACTTATTTAGCATTCATGACTTTGTACAACACTGACAATGGAATATCATTGACTTGTTTAGTCTTCATGACCTTGTACAACACTGAAAATGGAATATTACTGACTTATTTAGTCTTCATGACTTTGTACAATACAAGAAATGGAATATCATTGACTTGTTTAGTTTTCATGACTTTTTACAACACTGAAAATGGAATATCATTGATTTATTGTCTTCATGACTTTGCACAACACTGAATATGGAATATCATCGACTTGTTTAGTTGTCATGACTTTGTACAACACTGAAAATGGAATATCATTGACTTATTTAGTCTTTATGACTTTGTACAACATTGAAAAAGGAATATCATCGATTTATTTAGTCTTCATGACTTTGTACAAAACTGAAAATGGAATATCAGTGACTTGTTTAGTCTTCATGACTTTGTACAACACTGAAAATGGAATATCAGTGACTTATTTAGTCTTCATGACTTTGTACAATACTGAAAATGGAATATCATTGACTTATTTAGTCTTCATGACTTTGTACAACACTGACAATAGAATATCATTGATTTATTTAGTCTTCATGACTTTGTACAGCACTGAAAATGGAATATCACTGACTTATTTAGTCTTCATGACTATGTACAACACTGAAACGGAATATCATTCACTTATTTAGTATTCATGACTTTGTACAACACTGACAATGGAATATCATTCACTTATTTACTCTTCATGACTTTGTACAACATTGAAAATGGAATATCATTGACTTGTTTAGTCTTCATGACTTTGTATAACACTGAAAATGGAATATCACTCACTTATTTAGTCTTCATGACTTTGTACAAAACTGAAAATGGAATATCATTGACTTGTTTAGTCTTCATAACTTTGTACAACACTGAAAATGGAATATCATCAACTTGTTTAGTCTTCAAAACCTTGTACAATACTGAAAATGGAATATCATTCACTTATTTAGTCTTCATGACTTTGTACAACACTGAAAAAGAAATATCATTGATTTATTTAGTTTTCATGACTTTGTACAACACTAAAAATGGAATATCATTCACTTATTTAGTCTTCATGACTTTGTACAACACTGAAAATGGAATATCATCGATTTAATTAGTCTTCATGACTTTTGTACAACACTGAAAATAGAATATCATTCACTTATTTAGTCTTCATGACTTTGTACAACACTGAAAATGGAATATCATTGACTTATCTATTTTTCATGACCATTTCACATATATCCTCTATCAAATTTCCATTTCTAAATTTTAAGTAATAATATATCAAAAGAACATTGATGTTGTCATGGTACTCTTACATCTAAACTAGCATGAAAACCATGATTGTAATGTGAAAGTTTTCCCTTCTTTTTACTTACCTGTATAGCAAATGTCCCAAGTCCACCTGATCCACCATGTATTAGAACTCTGCAACAAAGAAACAATGACCTTTTGTTGTTTTGCTAAATATTTATTTGCATTTCTTGAATATTTTTCAAATCAATGAATCTTTGACATGAAATAAACAAGCAAGTTACTTTTCACTTTTCTGCCTACAAAGTGGAGAGATCTATATAGGACATGAAGGAAGCTGCCAATACAGTGAAACCTGTTTAAAAAGGACAATGATAGGACTTGCCTATACAAAACAACCTGTCCATGAAGTTCAATAAAAGCACTTGTCTATTCAATAAAACCTGTACATAAAGGACAATGAAGGGACTGTTTATACAGTGGAACCTAACATTAATGGACAATAAAGGGTGTTGTCTATATCATGAAACCTGTCAAGATAGGACACTAAAGAGGCTTGCTTAAACAGCTGAACCTGTCTCTAAAAGGCAATGAAGGAGTTTGCAAATACAGTGAATTCTGTCCATGAAGGACAATGAAGGCACATACCTCTGTAAAGTGAAACCTGTCTGTAATGGACACTTAAGGGTCTTGCCCATTCAGTGAAATCTGTCAATAAAGGACAATGAAAGCACTTGCCTGCATAGTAAAAACTATCTATAAAGTACATGGGGTGGGGACTGCAAAATTTTGTCCTTTGTGGGCTGGTATTTTGCATTTTGAGGCAAATTATGTAAGGAATATTAAAAATGGGGAATTCCTAAATGTTGCTCTGTAGTAGCAGTTGATCATCACATGGAGTGTCACCTAGAAAAGTTTACATTTATACAATGTATTGTGTGCTTAATATTTTGTCAGTGATGGAGGGTTGTGGATGGAGTTTTTGCATACCTGACTTTTGTCATTACTGTAAGTAGTTTACTATACAAGATGTTTACTACACTTTGAGTTTAAGGCCTAAACTTGTTTTTGAGTTAGTGGAATTTTCCATGCAAATAAATTAGTTTTCCAGAACATTATATTGTGTCACAGTCAAGTGAAACATGTATATATAGTGACTTGGTAAACAAATTATCCATACCTATCTTAAGATTAGCTTGTGGACTCCATTTGTTATTAGTTTATAATTGTGTTCCGATATAATTTGAGAAGAATTATTTTATTTAAATTGTTCATTGGAATTACTAACTGCTCACTAACTGTGGATTAACACAATACTTAAGAATTTTTTTGAAATTATTCAAAGACATTCTGGGTTGCTTCATTATCATATCAGCACATTCAAGTCTACAAATACATCAGGTCAATCAAAACTACTGGTATATCAGGGCATTCAAGACTACTGGAATTCATTTGGAACATTCTATACTTTTTGGACTTGTGATAGGACATTTAGGATTATTTGGAATTTGATTCACAACACTGTAAGTGTCTTTAGAAATTTCACTTTGCATTGTATGGAAATAAATTTTTTGTTGAATTTTACTTACGTTGTTAGTTTCACTTCCTTTCTATTACAGACCACTCTGATGAACTAGTGGTTAGAGTGTCCATCTCGGATGTGAGAGGTCATGGGTTTGAACCCCAGCTGAATCACAGCAGAGACTTATAAAAATAGTACTAGCAGCTGCCTCACTAGATGCTCAGCATTAAGAGGTTAGTGTTAGGACTGGTTGGCCTGGTGATAGTAAAATGTGACTGGGTGGGACATCATGCTACAAGTCTGCAGCATGATACCCCAGTGCTAGACATACTGCCAAACCGCAGACATTGTAGCGATATGAGTGAAAAATTGTTAAAGCTACGATAAAACTCCAAAACACACATACACACACATTCCTTTCTGTTACATATTTATAAGTCCTACAGTTGTAATACTGTACATATATTTTATTCCTCATTCATAGTTCATTTTTATGTGTTACATGTATTCAGCTTCAAATAATTTAACAAAGAAATAAAAATATACATTTATTATAAAAAAGTCACATTTATATTTGATGTTAACATATCTGTGATAGTTGTAATAATGAAATGGTTCTGATTGAGCCTTGCAAACCAATGACATTGAAAGACAGAATTAACTCATCTGGAAACAGAAAAAATTTTGAGACAAAATCCAAAGGTTAATTCACTTGTGATATAAAAAGTTAAATCCATATATTAAGCATGTAACCTGCACACTTTTTATTAAAAGATGGGTTTTAAGACCTTTAGCATCAATAAAGCAACAAAAATATAAACTGTTACAATTAGTACTGAATGAACTCAACCATAAATTGCTAGTAATCATTAAGAGACAAAGATCTCATTCACCCCTGGCTTTATATTTTAATTCCATTTACAGATGATGCATTTGACTTGTTACAATGAAAGCCATGCAAGAATATCTCTCATTATGACTTTATTGGCACTGTGCTGGGTTCTCACAATGGAAAAACTATGAACATCTATGTTTTCTTTAAAGGAAGAAGTATTAATCAGAATGGGAATTTGCATGACTTTGGTACTACAGTGGCAGTTAGTAATATGTACTTTAGCTGACAATCAATACCACATGACCTGGCACTACAATGGCAGTTAGTAACGTACTTTAGTTTAACTTCAAGTCAGTAACCCATGATACTACCTGTAGGTTTAAGGTAACAGAAGGCCTGATTCAACTCCTTTTTTATCATCTGGGTACAGATCAATCTAAACTCTGCCTGCAGACATGGTTACAATGGACTAAATAAAGATCAGTTTACACACTGTCTGGAGACATGGTTACAAGAAACCAAATAAAGATCAGTCTATACACTGTCTGCAGACATGGTTGCAATGGACTAAAAAAGACTGTCTGCAGACATGGTTACAATGGACCAAAAAAGATCAGTCAACCAGTGTTTCCCTTTACACTCATTGGCATTTCAGAGACCCTCAAATTTTTAAATTTGACCCCCAGTTTTGATACCGAAGTTTGTTTTTTACTCAGTCTGACCCCCAGTTTTGACACCAAGTAGATTCTTAACTCTCAGTCTTGCACCCCTAATGGATACACTGGTCTACACTTTGTCTGTAGACATGGTTACAATGGACTAAGTAAAGATAAGTCTACACTCTGCCTGCAGATGATGACAATGAACTAAAGATTAGTCTACATTCTGCCTGTAGACATGGTTACAAAGGAAAAATAAAAGATCAATCCACACTTTGCCTGCAGACATAATTAGACAGGGCTAAAGAAAGATCTGTCTACACTCTGCCTGCAGGCATGGTTACAATGGACTAAGTAAAGATCAGTCTACACTCAGCCTGCAGTCAATGGTTACAATGACTAAATAAAGATCAATACACACTCTGCCTACAGCCATGGTTACAATGGACTAAATAAAGATCAGTTTACAGTCTGCATGCAGACATGGCTGCAATGGACTATATAAAGATCAGTTTACACTCAGTTTACAGTTTATACCTGGTTTAAAATGCAGTCATAAGTAGAAGTTCTGAAACACATATACATGTATTGCCTCTTTTTATTCATTTTCAAAAAGAAATGACTTATCACAACACATCTGCTTGGAAAATTAGGAAAATATTCTGATATGACTCTAGGTATATCCCTTATGTCCAGTATACTTTAATTCATGTTTTGCATAAAGAGATTGCTATAGGTTTACTTCAAGCATAGTAATCAACAAATTTTCCTTAAACTGTACAGAAATGGTATCATTCCAAAAATCTCTGTAAAGTGTTTATAAATCATAATGAAAAAGGTACAAAATATTGTAAAATTCTCTCCTACAGGGTAATACTCCATTGCATCCAATGTAAAATTTAACTGAGATGGTTATATTACAGCAATGTCCATAGTAACAAAACAGGTTTCCCCAATTTTTTCTCTTCAATGTACACCACTCCCTCGATAACTCGCGCACAACGGGGTCCAAAAACATTAACCGCATTATAAGCAAGGGCGCGAGTTATCGAGGGACCTATAACAAACAACAAAACTAACAAAGGGATCGACGTAGAGCCAAAAGGGGGGTGGGGTGGGTTGGCATGTTACAGTGTTGAATACTCAGTTAATAATCGTGCTAAGATTAACTGTGAATAAATCTCTTCATAGCGGATTACTTTGTTTACTTTTTTCCTCACAGAGCAACATTATTTTCTGGATAACTTAGAGTATATTGAGGAGATCATCAAAACATTATTCCACATGGTTTCTGTTCACTTAACACATGTACGACTTCACACATTGTGTACTATGTCACTAATATTTGTGTTGAATTGGATACATTCTAGTTTTATTGTTTGATCCAAAGTAGACTTTTTTATACAAAAGATCGACACTCATTTTGAAAAAACAATGTCGATCGAACGATAGGTAGATTTGATTGCGGTAGAAGTAAAACAAACAAAAAAATTCACAAGGGTTAACGATTACCAACATGAATTTAATGGGACTACAAATTTAAAACAACGTAAATTAGAACACGATAAAACTTGCAGTTTGTGACACGTTTGACAAATATCACTTCACATTTTGAAAAAATCTTAATTTTTTGTGTTACTCCTTGATTTCTCTGCCGCCTCTGTGCATTGTTCATGGATGATTATCTCTCTGAACTGGTATGGATAATTACATGTGGCTTCCTGATTCGCTGAGCGTATCTCTCCTGACAATGAATTTTGTTTAATTCCATGTCGGCGCTGGAATCTCCAAAGCCATCCATGGCTTGCCTTAAAATGAGATTCATTCTCATTACTTTTTGCCATTTTTTCTGCTTGGGCCTTGAGAATTGTTCCAGAGATGGGAACACCTTGTTCACGTTGCTGTGTGAACCATGCATACACAGCATCATCTAATTCGATATCGTTTGCAGTCCGTGCTCGTTTTCATTTGATCCCATCATCTGAATCAACATCATGTAAGTAATCCCTAAGTTTCTGCTCATCCTTAAGCCAACCTCTAAATGTCAACTCAGTAATTTTTAGCTCATTGCAAACGTTGGATCTGGCTTCACCATTATGAACCATATCTATGATGCACAGCTTTTCAGTCACTGAGTACACCTTTCGCTTACTTCCTTTGCTCTCCATGGTCACATTTACAAATGATTAGGATACATTACTGATATTATATACTTTAATGATGTTAAGTACATAAAAATGTGAAACCATTTTCGATTGGTCAAATAAAATGAATTTTGAGAACAGTAATGACCACAAGAACTTATGCTCCTATTGGCATGCCTTTGAATTTTTTTTATTGTACTTCCCTTGATTGATTTGATACAAAAGACATATTCAAAGTGATAAAACAACACAGGTCTCTTTTAATTAATTTTTTAATGCAACAAACACTTCCCCAAGTTGTTGATCAAAACAAAGCCGGTATGTAATTAGGTTCTCACAAAAGTACTCACGGGTTTCGATGTGACGGTCGATTGACTCTTTTCATGTTTTCATAGAAGAGAATATGTTGCGATCATAGTGTTTACATTGAAGCAAAATTAAAGGATTAGAACATGAATTTCACATAGCAAGACATTTAATTGGTGTTTATTTCATTCTCTGTTGCCACCTGTTAGCATTTACCAGAATTTTTCGTTGATTGCTGTTTCACCAGACTGTTTATTTAGTGCACTGACAACTATTTCTCTAAAAAAACCTAACATAATATGTGATATCTTATTAGAACTTGCAAATTTCACAATATGGATTCTATCTTTACTGGCAATAATCACCATTTTCGATGATAAAATGAGCTATGTACCAAGGTTCAATTTACCAATTTACCAATTCTTATCGCGATTTTTTTCACATTCAGCACATTTTAAAATATATTTTCTTTGGAAAAAAAATCAGGAGCCATGCCGGACACCGTGTTATAAGGGGGTTCGCAAGTTATCCAGGCGTGAGTTATCGAGGGAGTGGTGTACTTGTTACTAATATTCAACTTATTTCAATGTAAGCAATTTCTGGATTTCAATCTTTTAGTTAGTCTTCTACAACTATATAGCAACAGTAAGATCAATGGAAGTTAGGTCCACAATACTGTACAAAGTTTGAATATTCAAATCAACTTATCAAATAAGGAATCTTGTTTTAATCAACCCAAGGGTGTCAATCTCGACAAATATTTGAAACGAGTGGCAGATGGGTTTACCTTAGGTATCAGCTATCCTATATGAAAATTTGCCACAATTCTATAAATAGTCTTCCAATATAAAATTTGCCAAAATTGTAAAAACATAAGAAATAGGCTTCTCATCATGTTCTGTAGACAAAAAGGATGAGCTTCTCACCAAGCTTGGTAGACAACAAATGATGAGCTTCTCACAAAGGTCTGTTGGCACATGAAATGAGCTTCTCATAAGTATGTGGACAAAAATAATGTGCTTTTCATCAAGCTCTGTAGACCCAAGAGAAGAGTATCACATTCTACTGACAAAAGAGATGAGCTTCTCATCAAGTTCTGTATACACAAGAGATGAGCATCTCATCAACTTCAACTGACACAAGAGATGTGTTTTTCATCAAGTTCTGCAGACACAGGAGAAGATTATCTCATCAAGTTCCACTAACACAAGAGATGAGCTTCTTATCATGTTCTGTAGACACAAGAGATGTACTTCTTGTCATGCTTTGTAGACACAACAGATATCAAGCTCTGTAGACACAAAAGCTTTGTAGACATAAGGGATTTGCTTCTTATCCAGTATAGATTTAATGTAAAAGAATTAAAGTATTTGCTTTGATTGTCATTCATAATCCTTCAGTATTCATACTGACTAAAGCCAGTGACTAAATACTTAAGGATTATGAATGGTGACTAAAAGTTATTATAAATAATGAAGGATTATGAATGGTGACAAAAGCCAATGACTAAATAGTGAAGGATTATGAATGGTGACTAAAAGCGATTATAAATAAAGAAGGATTATGAATGGAGACTAAAGCCATTATAAATAATGAAGGATTATGAATGGAGACTAACATAATTATTAATAATGAAGGATTATGAATGGTGATTAAAGCCAATGACTAAATAGTGAAGGATTATGAATGGTGTCTAAAGTCATTGTAAATAATGAAGGATTATGAATGGTGACTAAAGTCATTATAAATAATGAAGGATTATGAATGGTGACTAAAGTTACTGTAAATAATGAAGGATTATGAATGGTGACTAAAGTCATTATAAATAATGAAGGATTATGAATGGTGACTAAAGTCATTATAAATAATGAAGGATTATGAATGGTGACTAAAGTTACTGTAAATAATGAAGGATTATGAATGGTGACTAAAGTCATTATAAATAATGAAGGATTATGAATGGTGACTAAAGTTACTGTAAATAATGAAGGATTATGAATGGTGACTAAAGTCATTATAAATAATGAAGGATTATGAATGGTGACTAAAGTCAATAAAAATAACTATAAATAATGAAGAATTATGAAAGGTGACTAAAGCCAATTACTAAATAATGAAGGATTATGACTAAATCATTATAAATAATGAAGGGTTATGAATGGTGACTAATATCATTGTAAATGATGAAGAATTATGAACGGTGACTAAAATCATTGTAAATAATGAAGAATTATGAATGGTGACTAAAATCATTGTAAATAATGAAGGATTATGAATGGTGACTAAAATCATTGTAATAATGAAGAATTATGAATGGTGACTAAAAACCATTATAAATAATGAAGGATTATGAATGGAGACTAAAGATATTGTAAATAATGAAGGATTATGACTAAATCATTATAAATAATGAAGGATTATGAATGGTAATTAAAGTCGTAAATAATGAAGGATTACGAATGGTGACTAAAGTCATTGTAAATAATGAAGGATTATGAATAGTGACTAAAGTCATTTGTTATGAGTCTATGATCTTAAAATAAGTAGCAGAAAAAGTGAAGACAACGAGCTTTGTAAAATTTAACAAATAATTTATTTCTCTAGAATACAAAGTGAAAAATTAAGAAAAAAGAACTTACAGTTTTACAAATTAAATCCAAAAATAATCCAAGAATTAAAAAATAGAAAAGTCCTAGTAATAAAAAGTCCTTAATGAAACTGAGTTCGAGTCCTGATTAAATCTGAAATTGAAGGCGATGATGTCTGTTGTGGTCAGCGAAGTGCTGCTGTGTCGACAGTCTCTTGTTGAATCGAAGAATAGATAATTCCAGTTTGGAATTCAGTATAAATTCCAACGAATGTCTTTATCCAAGAATTTTGTCAGATCACTTTTGTATTTCCAGGGAAAATAATCACTTGAATTCAATAATTTGAAGAAAATAAAATTCAACCCAAACTGGCCACAACATAATACAACTTAACGTGTTCAAGTGTTTTAAGCCCAACTGACAAAACCTTTATCAAAAAATCAGTTATACGACTAATTGCAAAACAGATACCTGGATGTGGGTCAAAAGTTCATTCTTCTGGAAAAAACAGAAGTTTGTTACCAAATGATAAATGCTCAATATCTCATAATCCAGGTATGACCTTGACTCAGCTTAATGATTCTTACTCTGAGAAAGATAAAAAAAAATGAATTTAAAAAAAGCTGTTTCCCAAAACTGTCACCAATTTTGAAATAAGGTCAGCAACTAGATACAATGTTTCTATTATTAGTTGTCTACGTCAATGAAATAAAAAATTAAAAAAAGTTAATCAGGTCAAACAGAACTGAACTAAACTTTTGAACAATGTCAAATCCAGTAAACAATGTTACATTACAATAGCATGTAATGGAATTAAAATATTTAAAACAAACAAACAATTAAATTAAATATACATAACACATTATAAATAATGAAGGATTATGAATGGTGACTAAAGTCATTATAAATCATGAAGGATTATAATGCAACTCCACCTATTAATTTTTGTTCTAGGTATGAGAAATTATTTTTAGCCCAATTGTCTCATATATATTAATCAACCCAATACAAAACTAACTTTCTTTCCCCATATACTACCTTTTATTTTGTGCGCTTTTCTGTGTAAGCTCTCCCACAAGACAAAGGGCAGTCCATGTGGTCACTGCTACATATGGCAGTGATGCTGCCTCTACATGAGAAAGACTTTTGGGTTTATGGGAGATCTGAAAAACATAAAATTTAACATTAGATGCAAGTAAAAACACAGCACAACCTCTCTTACTGAACATGGTAGGGATAGAGCAAGTCTGACTGTTTAGAAAAGTTTCTGGTAAAGAAGCGGTGTCTCAAGGAGAGGAGCTGGGGATTTGCCACAGCTTGTTTGGCTTATTCAGCTGAAGATATTGATTTTGATAGTCTTCTATTCCCAAATCCTTAGAATACTTTCTTCAAAATTTAGTCTTATTCCAAAAATTAACTTGAATTATGTATCTGTAGAACACGTATCATCATGCATTCTCAATATCCCCCCCTCCACAATTTTAAGCCTCTTGGCTAAGTCACTCATGACAAAGATGGCCTTGGGGCCAACATCAGTGGCTTATATGCATTTCAGTGAATAGCAAGTATCTATACAGCTATAGTATTTAAGCTCAACTGGTATTGTGATTATACTCGTTTCTGTAGGACACAATTAAGGAGGAGGATGATGATGATGATGATGAAGTGGACATTTAAAGGGCTAGGTCCCTGGGTTAGGAAACATCATGAAGACATTCATGAGATTACACACCAACGTATTGAGGACACACCTCCAACCAAGGATGTCCTCGGTTGGAAAAATGGTAAAATCTTGCTTCTACCAAACTATTTTAGGGTGCTTCTTTGCGATTTAGGAGTGTATCTTTCTTCCAAAGCTGGCAATACACACGCCCAAAAACATGTCCTTGATTGCCCGGTGGAAAACTTGTAGAAAGATCTCCACTATCAAATTACACATTGCAAAAACATATTATATCCCTTCAGATGCAAGCATCAAATACCAACTACTTAGCTAAACTATAAGAAGAAAAGCTGGTGCATATAACAGTCCCTGGTATTTTTTATTAATATTTCATGCATGTGAGACAATAATGTTGGGAAACTCATGATACATTCATACCATACATGTCCAATACATGCAAATAAATCTATGACATGTACGAAAGAAATACATCAAAATGCCATTGGAAATACGCATGAATTCATTGCAGAGTTGTACCGAAATTGCCTAATTATCCCAGTAATATGCTTCCATCTAAACACATCTATGAACAGCATGGAATCACCAGCCTGCCACATTGTTGTATGAAGTTACAATTAAAGACTGATGCCTTACTTAGAGCCAGGATAATCATAATGTGATCGGCCTTTTATTCTGGAAACAGTTAAAGATATGTCTGAGATAAAAAAACATGAACCACAATTACGTCTGAGAGCACCAACCCTCTTAGTCTGAACAGTTCATGTACGGCTTAATAATGTTTCTCTTCATTTTCATTTTGCAAGACAATGGGTGTCACAGCTGGCCATGATGTCACATTGTCTACAGTTTCCATGTTGTGGTCAATAGTTATGTGTGTCCTTAGTTTGCATGGATTATGCAGAATATTTGTGTAAACGTGTGCATCCTCGCTTGCATTGCTAAATTTCATATTCCTTAGAATTGATAATACAGTTCCCTCCTCAATACATCACCATTTGCTATTAATTTACTGCCTCAAACTTTATTTCTTTTCGCTCTAAGATCGGCAAAACAAATATCCTCGGTACGAGGTTCCATACCCAAATCCTCGATATCCACCAAATACAAGAGAGAGAGAGAGAGAGAGAGAGAGAGAGAGAGAGAGGGAGAGAGAGAGAGAGAGAGAGAGAGAGAGAGAGAGAGAGAGAGAGAGAGAGAGAGAGAGTGTGTGTGTGTGTGTGTGTGTGTGTGTGTGTGTGTGTGTGTGTGTGTGTGATTTAGATTTTTAATGAAGCTTTAACAATGTTTTTTCGTACTGTTACAAATATGTAATTAAATTACTTGTGTGTTACTTTTTAATTTTTTTAAATTATTTTTGTTTCATTACATTTTATCATAATGATAATTGTTACGGGATTTGACTATTTTCGAAAAATCACTTCTCTGTTTTGACCTGATTTGAATGTAAAAAGTATTACATTATCAGTAATTTTAGCTCAGCTTGGTTGAGACATTTTGTAAACACTAAGTGAAAATGACTGGCTATTACCAAAGTCATGTTCTGCTTGCATGATAGCTCTAATTTGTAAACAACTTTTTTTATTGAATCTTATAGTAAGATTTGTTAAGTTCTTTCAAGGCTTATGTGTCTATTGGCTGTGCGCTTTTACTGCGTTGTTCCATCTGGGTGACCACGTGGGCCACCATGTGATCTAAAATTGAGGGTTTAATTCTCAATCTCAGTGTTTTCTGGTTCCATCTTATTCCTACACCTCAGAGCTCAAGGTGTTTCATTTCTATTGGTGATGCCAGCTTGTTCTGAAGTTCATCTATTTTATGGAATTTAATAATTTATTCTCTAGAAAACTATAGAAGTGCTCTTTTTTATAAAATTTCTGGGACAAAAGATTTTCAGTTGAAATTTCTCCTGGAATTCTAAACAGAACATTATAAATTGTATTTCAACAAGGAATTGTTGCCATCAGTACAACGACCTCATCTGACGTCATCGTTTTCCATATTGAAACTTCATAGAGATTCAAACCTGGATTCAATTAGAACTGTTTAGTATTAGGACTTATATTTTTCAATTCTAGGATTAATTTTTGGACTAGATTCACAAACCGTTAAGTCCTATTTCATATTTTTATCTTGTTTTCTGGGGAAATAAATTTTTTTAAAATTTACAAGGCTTGTTGACTTCACACTTTTCTTTTGTTACATTTGTACGAAACTACACGTAATAAGAGAAAATTGGGGTTGCTCGTCCTTGGGATATATGAATTTTGGCTAAATATTTCAGAAAATTGTTTTTTTTGAAATTTAAATTCCCCTAGTTGTTAAATCCCAAGTACTATTTTACATTTTGTTTGAAATCTTTAGTGAAAACAACAGGCTTTTTTTCACAATGTCATGAAAAGTGGGAACTTTTCTTTCTAGTCCTACACAGGAGCAGTTGGATAGTCTGAAGCTTGAACTTGCCTGAAAATACAATCTTTCTGAAGCAAAATCTTCCTTAACGAAACAAGAAATTAAGAACATTTTGATTCAGTATTTGGTAGTGAAGAATGTTTTTGATAAAAGTGTTTTGGCTTTGGTCAGTAAGTCTGGATCAGACTCTGATATAAAAGTAAAGGAATTAAAAATGAAATACAAGATGGAATTAGAGTTAAAGAAACTGGAAGTTCAGAAAGAGATAAAGAGGAGAAACAAGTGCAGTTGCAATTAGAAGAGAAGCAATTGCAATTGCAATTTGAAAAAGAGGAGAGAGAGAGAGGGGAGATGGAGAAAGATAAACAATCACAATTTTAAAAAGAGGAGAGAGAGAGAGAGAGAGAGA